>APFE030454690.1:2019-25395 GCA_000404065.3 Pinus taeda | reverse complement strand
ATTTAATAAATGATATTAATTCTAAAGGAGATTAATGATATACCTAGGGAAGGAATTCTAAAAAGAAAAAGCTTTTAACCTAGGGAATATTAATACCAAAAGGAAAATATCTAGGGCTAGAATTTAACGAAAACCTACACCTAGATCTATATATTAATAAAACTGTGGATTCTCCGGTCAATTATTCAAAAGATTCAAGCCACAGAAATCTGAAATCCATAATCTTATCCTAGTACGGAGGGGATACTTGGAGTGATATCCTTTTACTCGAAAAATCGAGAGTTAGGATAGCAAGAAGAGCAGCAGATTTACATTTTTATTACCTCTCCGCTGCTCTTCTGTAATCATCATTCTCTCATCCTGAAGATGGATCCCCTTGGGATTCGAAACGTTGGTTCAAAAATGATAAAACTGTGGATTCTCCGGTCAATTATTCAAAAGATTCAAGCCACAGAAATCTGAAATCCATAATCTTATCCCAGTATGGAGGGGATACTTGGAGTGATATCCTTTTACTCGAAAAATCGAGAGTGAGGATAGCAAGAAGAGCAGCAGATTTACATTTTTATTACCTCTCCGCTGCTCTTCTGTAATCATCATTCTCTCATCCTGAAGATGGATCCCTCTTGGGATTCGAAACGTTGGTTCAAAAATGATAAAACTGTGGATTCTCCAGTCAATTATTCAAAAGATTCACGCCACAGAAATCTGAAATCCATAATCTTATCCCAGTACGGAGGGGATACTTGGAGTGATATCCTTTTACTCGAAAAATCGAGAGTGAGGATAGCAAGAAGAGCAGCAGATTTACATTTTTATTACCTCTTCGCTGCTCTTCTGTAATCATCATTCTCTCATCCTGAAGATGGATCCCCTTGGGATTCGAAACGTTGGTTCAAAAATGATAAAACTGTGGATTCTCCGGTCAATTATTCAAAAGATTCAAGCCACAGAAATCTGAAATCCATAATCTTATCCCAGTAAGGAGGGGATACTTGGAGTGATATCCTTTTACTCGAAAAATCGAGAGTGAGGATAGCAAGAAGAGCAGCAGATTTACATTTTTATTACCTCTCCGCTGCTCTTCTGTAATCATCATTCTCTCATCCTGAAGATGGATCCCTCTTGGGATTCGAAACATTGGTTCAAAAATGATAAAACTGTGGATTCTCCGGTCAATTATTCAAAAGATTCAAGCCACAGAAATCTGAAATCCAATGATGAGGTTCACGATGGAGCAGTTGAGGATATCATGGAGTAGCTTGGGATTCTTGAGCAACATGAAGAGATAATACTTGACTCCAATTGTGGAAAGGATGTTGTATTTTTCTAGCTCGAGCTTGAAGAAAAGGGAGCCCAGGCCACCTCGGATATGGAGGATATGTAGTGATTTACCTAATTGTTAATTTTTTTATATGCTTTGCAAATATATACTCTCTATAGGTGTCTTTTGGCGAATCTATTGAGAAAACTAGTTTAATTACCTATCTATGGTCTATGAGCTAATTATGTTAACCTTTTATGGAGATTTTGGACATTAGATGATTAATTTTTGACATATGATGTACAAAGTCTTAGCTTTCAAACCATAATGTTTTAATCCAATATATAAAATTTTCCATTAAAAAAAAACATAAACATAATTCTAATTATAATAGGATAACACTAATATAATCCAATATATTAAAATAGTATATTATATAAATTATTAAGGCAATATCACAATATAATAAATAGTTGTTTTTATAAAAAAATATTTTATATCTATGAATATAATAATAATATGAATTTAATATTATAATAATAATAATAATTATTTTATGTAGTAATAGATTATAATACAATTATTAATAATATAAAAAATATTGTATACTTATATAGTATTATTTATAAATATTTATTATTTGTTTGCTAGAATTAGATTCCTTAAAACAAATATGGAACTATCTAGAACTAATTCTAAACTGATTGAAAGCATTTTAAAAATTGATGCACAATTAATTTGAATTATTTTTCTCATTATCTAAACTATAATATTTAGTTCTCATTATCTAAACTAGTGTTTTCAATTTTTCTTGTTCCAGTTAGCATTATATTCCTTGTAGACTATTGTTCTTTAACTAATTGTTTTCTCATTTTGACTAATATTGTTCTTTAAACTATTTATTTTCTTCTCTAAACTATTATTATCTAAATTATTGTTCCTTATTGTCATGATTCAATATTTTTCTATTCTTAATTACCTTATTGTTTTCTAACTAACACATGGTTTTTTTTCTCTTTTTTTTTTTCATTTTCTCTATTTTCTCATTGTTATGAAACCAGCTCAAGAAAAGATAGAAAAGATAGATCAATGCCTTAGAATTCAGCCTCTTCAAGGGGGCAACCTCCTTTACATTACATAAATCAACAATTCTTCGATGAGACAAATGAAAAGACCTCCTTTCTATATATAGGAGTCTAAGGGCTCATAACATAATCAGAGCCGACATAACAATAATAATATAAGGACACAATAATAACAATAGTGGGCTTCTATGAGGCACAATAGTAACAATATGGGCACTGCATGGGTACATCAATATAATAAGTGGGTTGTACTAATAACAATAAGGGGTTACACTAGTAGTATAGGGGTCTAACACTCATTCTCTATGCCTATGTTTTATTTATTATTCTTGTTCTACTTTGTTTTCTTTCATTCTCCATGCTATTGCGTATTTATGTAGATCTCTACTATAAAGTCTAGTTTTCTTTATTTTTCATATTCTCTATTATTTTGTCTAGTTATATATTCTCCTTCTATTATTTGTTACCTTATCCCATTTTTCTTTGTTGTATAATTTTCTCATCTTGATAGTAAATGATTGTTCCATTTCTATAGTGATGAGTTGTTTCATCAGATATTCTATCATTTTATGATAACAATTTTTCTAGTTCTAACAGTTATTGTTATCTGGAGTAATGCCCCCATTCTCTAAATTGTTGTAATATTATTTTGTTCTTTGTTTCTCTCTATTATTAATAACTTGTTCTTTTTTTTTTTCTCTCTATTTTACTTATTGTTCTAGTTCTCTAGTATTTTCTTCATTCTTATTTTTCTCTATTGTTTTTTTATTGTAGTCTCATTATCTATTGTAAAAATCTCTTATTACAGGTTTTTTATATTGCTTTTAATTATTTTATTTCTTATTAACTTGTTTTGAATTTTTATTATTAATAATTGGATTTTTATTTTTTTTTTCTTCTTTTGAGTAATAGTTGGTTTTTTCCCTCTTTTTTCTCTATTTTATTGTTTTCTATATTTTCTTTATTCCATTCTTTTCGTCCTCTATAGTGTATAATTTTTTCATTCTCTATTGCAATTGTAACATCCTTCTAATTTTACTTGGAATTAATATACTTTATCATGGAATTCTTTTTTTCATACAAATATATACATATATCATAAACTCGATTTGCTCCATTTATTAAAAATCTGTAGACTTTTCATCATAATGTGATGATCTAGTTTCCAAATCCATTCTTACTTCCTAAATCGATGAGAGTTATTTGCCAAGTTTTTGATATAGACTGATATATGACATGTTACTTTACTTGAGTAGCTTATTATGGATTAATGTTATCTCTTAATTACTTGGGATGTGACTATTTGGATTATTTTTTTTAATGTAGTAATTGATATTCATTAGAAAAAGGATATTACATACCGATCACATCGAAAACCATATGATATTGTTATCAAGAAATACAATGAAGGAGGAGTAAGCTTCTCCCTGAAACAACATGAGACAATAAACCATTTTTCAAATAAGCTGAGACAACACCAGAAAGAACAAGATAGTTAAAAGCATATCCCTTACACTTGAGACCCAAAGGCATCTACAATAACACATAGCATTCATTTTTCTTCATGAACCATTCAGTAGATAGAAGTGTTACAAAAGAATGCACATCCAAAGTACCATGTTTGGCAAGACCTTATATATATAATTCTAACATATAGGAGATATAATGCATAGGAAGGGAGACCAAATTTGCACCAATGACAAGCACTACAGAAAATGCATATACAACATGTGCACACACCAAGTATTATTTATTGATGTCCATGACAAAATTGAAAACCATCCTAGGATGCACAACACAAATAGAAAACACATACAAAACAAAGTGTTGTTGTGACGTATAAGCTCCCAACAAATTTGATCTAGAAGAAAAACCTAAATAAAACCAACTAGGAGAATAAATGAGTTTCAAACTCTAGATTGTACTAAAATTTAAAGATTTGGGAAGGCCACAAAAATCACCTCATACCTAGCAAGTCCATGTCGTTAGAAACAAGAAAACCATCTAGAAGATTCGAAAAAGATTATCAAAATAGTGACAAAAAACTTGAGAGCAATTGTTAATTTATATCATATTAAATGATAGTGCAATCCTATGCACTTTCAACCGATGGATTAATGGAATCACTAGGGGCATCCGTAAGATCACTAGAAGTTGAACTAGACAACAACATGATTTCCAACTAAGCAAATCATCTACATTATCTAGATAAAATATTTGGTTATGTAGCATGTGATTGATGTCCTCCAGTCTAGAGCACACATTATAATTTTTGGCTTTCTTTCATTTAAAATTTAAATGCAACAATGTTTCCATTTGTTGATATAAAGTCAAAGAGTGCAGGAAATACAGTTTTCTTTTTTGGAATCTACCTAGATCCAGAATCCATTTCATATCTTCACCTGTCACCTCCAAATAATAATTATAAGGGCTTTTCCCTATTTCTTGATCCTCCAACAATAAAATTTCTTTCCTCATCTCAAGAGGAACATCATCGAATAATTTTCAACTGAGTCATAGAAATAAGGTTGAATTATTTCGAACCTAACATTACCTATGGCAACCATCCTACTCATCATTCTTTGGTGAGGAGCCATGATACAAGTGACAAGGGAATAATGGATACAACCGGTAAGAGGACCTTAACTTGGGAAACAAGAAACCAGATGGAACATCGACCCCTAAACCACTGACCTCAGTACTAATGAACCATCCCCCAATATCCACACTTGAGGATGAAATTCAAGCACATTACCAAATTCACCACAAGATAGAGACATAGTACAAAAAATTCTCTAGATTCATACCAAACCATGAAATCTCCAAATACATAGACCAATGAATACAAAAATTCCAATGCTCAAAGGAAACAACATCACCAAAAAGGTGGAACCAAAAATAACTATACAAAATTTCACCTGAATTAAATAAATGAAGCCCCATTAAACAATCTCAAAATAATATGGAAATATTGTTGGACATTTGGCATTATCTAGATGACCAATGACCTAGTGAAGGCATCTAGAAGTGCGTTGGCATTGATGTCAATAGTTATGTTGGGAGATGTCTCAGGTAGTTGGCATTGACAAACTGTTGGCAAGAGTGTTGACATTGATGTCAACCAGACTATCTTGGATGCTTATTGCAACAGATGTTAGTAGTGATGGCCTAGGAGGAATCCCATGGTTTTTCATCGCTTAGAAAGATTCCTATGATAGATGTAAGCTTTATGTAGAGAATCATCATAAAAACCAGCTTAGTGGAAAATCCATAAACTAATGATTACAGTGTTGTACCAAATGTAATTCCATGGTAGCTGCAGACATCGTAGAGGTAGGATATGGGATAAATCACTACATCGGACCCTCTCCATTGGAAATTACTTTGGAAGAGACTGCCAATGATATGTGTAAGTCTAGAAATGGATCCTTGGTTCAAAAGTTATGACCTGCTGAAGATCAGGGATTTGAAGTCTTAGGAAGGGAAGAATTTCAACATATTGGAGGACAAGAAAATCAGCGATCACAATTATAGGTTGGCACGTTGGTGTATTGATGCATTTAGTGATTGAAACCATAGAAATAAAGCAATATTGGTGATCACATATCGAAGGTTGGGCATACCAGTGCATTGCAACATTAAAGCTCAACATCACAATCGAAATTGGCTATCAATGCATTGGCATATTGGTGGATCGACCCATCGGTGGATCGACAAACTATAATGTGAAATCTTGGAGGAGATTAAAACATCGATAGTCACAACATTGAAACTTTCCAAGTAGTGAACCATTTATATGTTGCGACAAGGTTAAAAAGTCGATAGTGTTAAAAGCTAAAAGGGACACCAATAAAGTATTAACAAAGGATTTTGGTGTAAAACCAAATGTGTGCAGACCTCTTTATCTCTCCTCCAATACGACACATGGCAACATTGGAATTCAGGTAAATCAAAGCATCGACACATCGTGTATCGGAAAGAAAAACTTCTTCATGTGAACCCTTTAAAAAGACTTGTGATATGTTAAAACATTGATTACATTAAATGTTTTTAGGAAATCCAAAAGATAAATAAAAAGGAAATCATTGTAAAATGAGGGTAGGTGAGCCCTTTTTCTCTCTCCTCTAGCATGACACATTGGAGGGTCTGGTGGGCTTTGATGAGGAGACATGAAAACTTTTGGTTGGCTCCAATAAGGACACATGACAGCTGACATCAGCATGACATGGCAGTATGAAAAGACATGTGGTAGGAATATTTGACCATTTTGGGCGGCCTAATGGGCGATATTTGGATGACACGTGTCACCTCTCATGAAGTTCCACATGGTAGTGATGACCTTACATCTAAAATCGATGATCACATGTTTGAGGTTGTCAGCACTTGGTAACAATTGAAAAAGGCTGATGAGCAAGGCTATGATATGTGACAAACACTTGTTTGTAAAACTAATAGGAAGAAGGGTGGAAATATTTAACAAAGGAAAAAGGTCCCTGGAAGAGTTCTAAATGACTTAGGTCCTTAAGGTTAAGCCCCCGGTCACCACACCTGAACCTATAGTGAAAGATGTGATAAGGAGCTAAACAAAAAATGACTAAAGATGAATAAGAATTCATTATTTTTGTATTTCTTTTAAGTATAAATTTTCGATAAGGAAAGAGTTTGATATTACACTTTGGTGCAAAAATCTCTGATATAGAAGCACAGAGGCTTTAAAGTTGTATGGGTCAGCAGCTTGAGTAAATGAGGTGGAGGAGTTTCTCGTTGGAATGAATGGTGACTGTAAAAGATCTCTGAGACAAGGAAACAAGGACAGTGGTCCATAGGAAGTCCATGCTTGAGTATAAAGAATCCATGCTAAAGTATTTTCAAGCTCTATGAGCCATGAATAGGCATGAAGAGTTTAAGTGATGGGAGACTTGGATTGAGAGATGATTGTGCCTGATTTAAGTAAGCAAGTGGACTGATAAAAAATTCTTAGTATGGAGAAAGCAGTTAGGTGGCCATTCTCATATTCAATGTAGTGGAAAAGACCAAGATGAATACAACAATAACATAGAGAGGCCATGCCAAGATACATTGGTGTAGTGTTGAATGTTGCGACACTAAATTTTCATTATTATTATCACTTTTTAACATCTATTTCATCCATTTCTACCATTGTTTATCATGTTATTTATAATAATCTATCATATAATTCCATTTTATAGTTATTTATGCTCTTATGAGTAAATAATACTTGTCCTCCTTTATTTTTAATAAATTGATGATTATTATGCATGATTTTAGCAATGATGGTTTATTAATGATTTTTTATAAAAAAACTCAAGATTTTAGAATCCAATATCTTTTCCGAATTGAAAATATGATTTTGATCTCATAATCAAATATTCCAACTCTGAAATTCACTGGAATAACAAGTAACAACTTTTCATTGGACAATTGAGACAAATTAAGGAGAATCTTGAAAATCCAAGGCATGGGTTCTATGTAGAACATACCAAATTAATTTTGTGAAGAGTAATTTTCCAAAATTCGGTTTGGATTGAGAGAAACACAAGGTTCATCGAAGGTGATTTTCTCAGATTTTCTATTGTGAATGTTTTCCAAATTCTTCCAATTGAAATACCAAATTCGACTTGTTCCTGCTAAATGTTGATGGAAAGATCTTTTAGATCTGATATTGTTTATTAAGATTATGTAATCAATCCAAAATTGTAATGAAAATCATTTTGTAATAAACTTTGTTGTAACTTTCCTTTTCTCTCTGTGTATTTAAATGAAAACAAAGATCAAAGAGAAGAGGATAATTGGGGGGGGGGGGGCGGATAATGGGGAGATAATAGAATATAGGAGATGGCCAATTATTAGATAGGATGTAGGAGATGAGATGAGAGATGGGAGATGAACAATTGTTGAATTGGAGGAAATTTTATGTAATTATTTATCTCATATGTTTTAATAAAGGAAAAGATCCATTAAGTTCTACATTTGTTATCTGTAATATGATATGATTTATTTCTCATGGCAGAACTGAGTCTTAGGTAGTTGGGCCCACTACCTTGGATGGGGTTCTACCGTGAGCATCTAAAGTAGTTTACTTATGTGTTTGCTTATTTGAATTTCAATTGTCATTCCTTAAAGTATATTTCCTTTCTTTTAACTAATTTGTTGTTTGATGTATTTTCCAGATTTGTTATTTCATCCAATTTCTAGATTTCATTTAATTTACTGCTCTAGGTTAGCATTTGAATTATGTTGAGTGTGATAGATTAAATTTCCAATTTAGTAATGTGTGGTTTAATTTATAAATGATTTAAGTTGTGTGATTAGCATAATTGTTTTTCCTGTCATTTACTTTCTTCTTTTTAATTTTAGTTTTATTATCATGTCTTACATTTTATTTCTTATTGAATGAGCTTGATAGTATATAACACAATCATAGAGAACCAGTGTTAGCTATTGGTATTGTTATGCATATATTTTGCCAATTGCCTTGAAATAAAAAGATGCTCCTCGGGTTGATAATTAATTTCTAGGTAATTAGTTTTATTATTTATTTATTAAGCAATTAATTTAACCCAACATTTTGGCGTCGTTGTTGGGGAGATAGTCAAATTTCACTACCACACCAATATCTGGTTGTAGATGCATACGTGACTTTGTGAGAGATGGATATTGAAGGCAAAAGGTAAGAACCTACGTGTGTATCTTGAGGAACTAGTGATGGTTCTACCCTCAGTAGTCAAGCTTTGGTCATATAGCATGCACTGATAGAAGTAGGCGTTTTAGAGGTAGAGTTTTGGAAAAAATCTCATGATTCCACTCAAGTGGTGATGTAAGCACTACCCATTTCACTAACCAATTGATATGAAAATTTGAAGGAGGAGACTCAAAGTAACACACGAAAAACATGTTCTATTATGGTAAGAAATGGCTCACATTTCTACTTTTGAATTCCCTATCAAATATCTAGGAGAAGTGGCACAAATGCACATAATTCTCCCATCTTCTCTACCAAATTTTCATGGATTCAAAAATGACGATCCAGATACATTCTTATTTGAGTTTCAAGCACTTTGTAGAGCATATGATTATCATAACAATGCTCAATGGTTGAAAAATTTTCCTCTTACTTTAAAAGGAGAAACTCTCTGATGGTTCATGAGCCATAGTGGGAACTGAATCCAAACATGGGAGGACATGAAGAATGTATTTTTAAAGAAGTACCAAGAATTTTGCAAGGCCAGGGAAGATATTTTCAATATGATACAAGGGGAATACGAAAGCTTGGAGGACTATGTAGAGCGATCTGAATACAACTTTCAAAAATCAAAGCATAAGCATTTGAAAAAATAGATCTTAAAATAATTGCTTCTTAAATGAATGAAAGATGAATTTTTAGAACTCTTAAATCTGAGAGGAAAATGTGATGTTTTCTAGTTATCATATGATGATGTTTGTGAATTATGCATAAGGTATTCAAGAGGAATCTCCAAGGTTGGTAAGAATTCTAGAGAATTTTCTTCTTTCTTTTCCAAATCTACTACAAAAACAAGAGATATAAGAGATGAAATCAATGTTTATTTGAAAATTTGAAATATGATTTTATTAGCTCTCTAAATTCAGAATTAGATGTTTTGCAGGTTCAGGAAAATCAAGAAGTTGAGGAAGTGTTTTTCCCTCATCACCAAAAGGAGCATCCCATAGATAGTTGTTCTTTCTTATCTAGGACAAAAGCATCATATCAAATACATGGAGAAGTTGCTACAATTTCACAACCATAGAAATTGTGGCCTACATGTATGATTCAAAACCCTTCCTCTCCATTTTCTTACTTCCATAATCCATTATGGAATACCCCTATGTTAGGGCAGCCATGTCAATATCAATATAACCCCCATCAATATTGTCTAAGAGTTTGGTATGGTTCATCCTATGATTACATGGATACTCTCCCACATCTTGTAGCACAAACACATCATCCATATTATTTTCCACCTTTCCAACAACATCTTGCTTGCCTATCAAAATCATCCACACAACCCAATCCACTACATCATCAAAATCCTCCATTCCCTACACAATTTCATGCTCAACTCATTCCACACCCTCAGCATAATAAACCAGTACAACATGCTTACAGTTTTTGAACTAAAAAATTCACCTACATTTCCCACCCATTCTATCTCACATGCACCATTGTAGAAAACTTATATTGAGATTGAGAATGTTTCAAATCCAAAAATTGTAGAAGTTATGGAAGAAAATGAGGTTTCTTCTAGTCTGCATCAACAAGTCATTTTAAAAACTCAATCACTTCATGATATGATAGCTATGAGAAGTCAAGAAAGTAAAGGATATATTGAGGATTGGTTTCACTTCATCATTTGTTTGCAACATCACTCCATACTTCAACAATTTTTTACGCCATCTTTTCAACGAAGTTGCCTTGTAATACTCTATTATTTATTAACATGCATTTTTCAAATTTTTTTTTATGTACATAATTGAGGCCTTATTTTGAAAATGGCTCCACTGGAAGTACTATTATATGTAAGCATATTCATTTTTCAAAGCAGAGTAGTTTAGTGTAGAAAATAAAATAAATAAGGACATAAATAAATACAATTTTTTTTTTTATGTAAAAATAGTTGTTTTTGTTGCAACACGCCGTGGAAATCAACATTTGTGATAAATATTTTAATTTATTTATGTATGTAGGTGTATTACATTGAAAATAATAGTTCTACAAACAATCATATTCATTTTTATCACCAATATGGAAAAACTGCTTGAGTATATTGTTTTTTGGCTTGCGAGCTTCATGAAAGTTCTGAAAACACATTCGGGATAGTCATGTTTTGAGGGACCAAAAGGGAATATTTTTAAACCATATTTATATCCTAATTATCTCTTGATGTCTACTTTCCAACCTAATTTTAATCACTCCATTTGGATCTGAAACGAAAAGGTTATAACCAAAACATTGACATGGTGTCTAGTAGGCAGTTGAGAAAAAGTGTTGGGACAGTCAGATTTTGGAGGCCTAAATGACTATAGTTAAACCTTGTTTCTCTTGTATATTACCCTATGAATCTAGTTTAAAAATAAATTTTAATCACTCAATTTAGATATCGTATGAGAAAGTTATGACCAAAATACTGACTATCTATTTGCCCTTTTAAAGCTTTATTTTTCCAACTGTTCACTTGCATATTTGACCCATCATTTATTCTTGTCTTCAAAACCTGTTTCTATTGGAGATAAATAAATGAATCCAATTTAATTTACAATTTGAATAATTTGAATCCATCATCAAGCGAATAATCTAAGCTTAAAATATGCACTATTGGTCTAAGTTGGGAAATCGAAAGTGACTCTGTTGTGCAGGTCATTCTAAATAAATTTGACAGATCATCTCATGAAATTTTTATAACCTATTACTATTGGATACATCCCTCTTCATTAAATTTTATTTAGCTTTGAAATCACTCAAATAGGATGAGAAACAAATAAGTTATGATTAAAACACCGCAGGTTAGCATGATTGGCCATTACTCTCTCGCGGGTATTAAATTAATTTTACTTTTTTATTTTTTTGTGGATTTGTTTTACAGAGTAACTAATTGTTAGTATTTTCATATGTTTTGGATTATGAGATCCCAATCACCTCTCTTATTCCATTATTTCATGTTTATTGCAGGTAGACACATTTTTTTGCAGGTCATAGGAGAATAAAGAGGTTAATTTATGAACGAGCGATTCTTGAAAGAAATGTTAATGAAGCAAGGGAATTTCATCTAATTCATTATCTAACGGATTCATAACAGAAGAAATGGCGAATTGATTTCCATTTGAAGATTAATGTCACTATTGTCAAAACATTTTTCCAAGAGATCATTTTTGTTTTGCATTGACAGATTGATATTCCTTTAGGTAATAACATCATATATGTTGTAACTTAATTAAATTTATTTATTTACTATTTTTAAATAAAGTGTTGTTTCTTTTCTAATTTCTCTTATGTTTTTGTGTTTGAGGTGTTGCTTCCTTCAAAGTTGTAGTCTCGATTCCATTGGCGAATGAATAACTATTGTTCAATCAATTGAACAACTGATACTCAATCAATTGAATAGCTCCAATTTATTTTCTTTCTTTTCATATTTTTCTGTTTAATCAATTGAATGATTGTTGTTGGCATTTATTTAACAACACTTGTTTTTTTTTTTTTTTGTATTTTGTTGCTCAATCGATTGAACGATTTCTGTTCAAACCATTGAATAACACTGATTTCTTTTTTTCTTCATATTTTACTGTTCAATCGATTGAACGATTGTTGTTCAATTAATTGAATGACACCAAGTTATTTTTGTGTGCATGTTGTTGTTCAATCGATTGAATGATTGTTGTTCAATCAATTGAACAACACTTATTTTTATGTGCATATTATTGTTCTATTGATTGAATGATTGTTGTTCAATCAATTGAACAACACTAATTTTTTGTGTGTGTTGTCGTTCAATTGATTGAACGATTGCTGTTCAATCAATTGAACAACACCTTTTGTCTATTTGTTGTTCAAACATTTGAATTATTGTTGTTTAATCAATTGAACAACACTTTTAGTGTTTTGTTGTTCAAATAGATTGAACGATTGTTGTTCAATCAATTGAACAACACTTTTGTTGTTTTGTTGTTCAATCAATTGAACAACACCTTTTGCCTATTTGTTGTTCAAACATTTGAACGATTGTCATACAATCAATTGAATAACACTTTTGGTGTTTTATTGTTCAAATCGATTGAACGATTGCTGCTCAATCAATCGAACATTACTTTTTTCATTTTTATGATTTTTTTGTTCAATCGATTGAACAATTGTTCAATCAATTGAACAACACTTTTGTGTTTTTACGATTTTTTTGTTCAATCGATGGAACAATTATTGTTCAATCAATTGAACAACAATTTTTATGTTTTTATGATTTTACTGTTCGATTGATTGAACGATTGTTGTTCAATCAATTGAACAACACTTTTTGTGTTTTTTCGATTTTTCCATTGAATCGATTTAATAATTGTTGTTCAATCAATTCAACAACACTTTTGTGTTTTCTCTGATTTTGTTGTTCAATCGATTGAAGAATTGTTGTTTAATCAATTGAACAACACCTTTTTTTTGTTCAATTGATTGAATGATTGTTGTGCAATTAATTGAACAACACTTTTGTGTTTCTACAATTTTATTTTTCAATCGATTGAAGGATTGTTGTTTCATCAATTGGAAAACAATTTTTGTGTTTTTGCGTTTTTTTCAATCAATTTAATGATTTATATTTAATCAATTGAACAATACTTTTTGAGTGTATGTTGTTCAATCGATTGAAAGATTGTTGTTCAATCAACTGAACAACCCTAATTTTGCTTTTTGTGTGTTTGTTGTTTAAATCGATGGAATGAATAACTATGATTTCTCTTTGCTATTTCGTTGCTGGTCATTTTTATTTACCATTTCTCTTCTCTTTTATGTTTCGAATAAAAAGCCCTCCAGTTGGATTTGTGCCTAAGATAAAGAAAAATAGTAATGTTAATACAATTATGACTTGTAAAACCTTTTGATAGTCATCTTTATTCTAAAACTCACATGGTTAATTTGTATAATAACTGGTTGAGTATCTTCTTTTTGGACACATCATAAAATGATTTACTATCTTAATACTATGTTGATTTATCTTTCACACTTTCAAATGTATAAATCCCTTTGATATGATGATATAGAGATAAAAGCATAACTTTCATTGGCATTTTTTTTACTTCTTACGCCATCCCTAACTCTTAAAGAATAAATGAGCCTCCCTCCCTTTACAATAAAATTATGATAGTATGAAAATATGAAAATGCAACACACATCATCTTAAACAGGATAGGGAGTCTCATTACGAGTCAACCTACCATTATCATAATGATGTAACAGGTGACATTCCATTATGGCCACCACACCAAGATACTGACCTTCTTGATAGTTAAAATCATCAGAAGGACAAGGGGTCTCATCACTAGCTATCCTGATCAATTTATTATATCCTGGTGAATGGCACTATGATTATCTGGTTACTATGTCAACATAGTGGTCTCTTTATATCAAGGAAATGGAGAATCATCTAAATACTAAAAGGAGGACTCTGGCTCATTTTGGGGGTTAAAAAGCAACCTTATCGAGGCTATGAATGCCTACTGGAAGTAGTGGCTCTACTTGTGGTATTGAAGTAATATGTTACACTGCCAAATACTCTCTATCCTATTACCCCTATGGATTCATTTCTAAAGGTGAATTTACCATTTGAACAACAAGACAACATGACGACATGCATGGTAAGCTATATCTTTATATGCATTATATCGTTATTGACCAATTACTCGATATCAATAGTCGTCGACATTTATCATTTGTCACGCGTTTGTCACCTTTCCACCTAAGGTAAATATCTATTTACATAATGATATAATCTTTGTTTTATTCTTTTTTATGGGCATTTCAAATCTTTTGACCTGTACTGCTCTTATTTCTTTTGTTGTATTTTATGCCGCTTTGATTGATCGTCTTGCTACATTTATGAATCCTCAACATCATTTCCCTCTTCCCTACGATTTATGGTCGTGGATGCCCTTTTCCAATTGGAGGGAGGAAGGCATGCATTGTGGAATAGCATGCATAATAATTACCGAACTCTACCATAACTTGCTGATTTGACAAAATATTATTATTGCATTTATAAAAAGAAAAAAAATCTGATTGAAATTTTGGCATGTTGCTTATCTATTGCTGTTCAAAACTAAAACTGTGGCTTGAAAAAAATTGCATGCAAAATAGTGAATTTTTTACAGGAGAACAACAAGTATGTGGGGCAACTCTATTTTCCGTGAGCCCACACTATTGCAACTAACATAAGCGTCTCGAGCAACTCGCGAACACGAACAATTAATTTAGACAGGATGTGCTTGCATGGCTTCCACCTTTTGCATCACTTTCAGCATCATCTCAACGTACATAAATTTCAACAAATTCCAATCCATACATTTCATCCCACAATTTTTTAGAGGTAAGAATTGAGGTAAAATAGCATAAGTTTCTGATTTATTAAAAATTTAGGAGAATTTCATTAAAATCCATTGAGTATTATTTATCATCACTCATTCCACATCTCTAACACTTCCCATTTTTTAGAGACAAAAGCTTTCAGTTTGGGGGAGTGTTACTTTCTTTCATTTATTTATTATGACCATGCCATCATCCATCGATCTCCTTATCCATTCTCAAAATCTCCTTTATTCCATGTTGTTTTACACCAAGCATACATTTCAATAATGATTATAGCAAACACCTCAATTTGTTTTCTAGTATTGCATGAGGGCATGTTAGTTCTCCACTTTGGGGAGGGATTGCTACACATGATGAATGTTTTCTACTTTGTTTCTCATTTAAGGCATACAATTTTATTTTTATACAGTGCTGAAATTGATTTGCATATATATTTAAACTATGAACTGAATTCTTGTGATTTTTGGACAGCAAAGAGGTATCATTAAAATACACAAACCCAAAAAATTTCAAGTTAAATTAGTTTTTAAATTTTCATAAATCATGCACTATCACCTACAGCCATTTTTTTTATATCTCAATGATCCATGCATCAAAACGATCTGATTTTCTGATCAAAGAAGCATTAATATAGTAGAAATCTACTTGCAAAATTTCAGCAAAATCTATTTTTCAGTTTTTGAGAAAATAGTTAATGAATTTTGGCGTTACTTACATCATATTTTGCTGCAACTTCATATACATATAGTTGAAAGTCAACGTGAAAATTGTTACGTCTTCATCAACATTTCTAAAATTAAATATTCATTATTTGGAGAAGAAGACATTTCTTCCATCAATTTTATGAGTTGGGATGGACATTTTTGTATTATAGGTCGGTTAATACAGAGGCTTTGGGTTGCATGAGGACATGTACTTATTCAGTTTGGGGGTATGTTGGACTACTAATTTGTCATTATTATTATCACTTTTGAACATCTATTTCATCCATTTCTACCATTGTTTATCATGTTATTTATCATAATCTATCATATTTTTCCATTTTATAGTTATTTATGCTCTTATGAGTAAATAATACTTGTTCTCCTTTATTTTTAATAAATTGATGATTCTTATGCATTATTTTACCAATGATGGTTTATTAATCAATTTGTTATAACATCACTCATGATTTTGGCTTCCAAAATCTTTTTCCGATTGCAAATATGTTTTCTAGTTCGTAATCAAATATTCCATCTTAGAGATTCACTGGAATAAGAAGTGTCAGTTTTGCATTGGACGGTTCAAACCAATTATGGGGAATCTTGAAAATCCGAGACATGGGTTTTGTGTAGAACAAACTAGATTAGTTTTTATATGTGCAGTTTTCCAAAATTTGGTTTGGATTGAGAGAAACACAAGGTTCTTTGAAGGTGGTTTTCTCAGATTTGTTTTTGTGGCCATTTTCCAAATTCAACTTGTTCCTACTGAATGTTGATGGAAATATATTTCAAATTTGATCTTATTTATTAAGATTATGTAATCAATCCAAAATTGTGATGGAAATCATTTTTTAATTAGATTTATTGTAACTTCTCTTTTCTCTCTGTGTATTTAAATGAAAACAAAGATCAAAGAGAAGAGGATAATTGGGGGGGATAATGGGGAGATAATTACAATATAGGAGATGGATAATTATTACATAGGATGTAGGAGATGAGATGAGATATGGGAGATAAACAATTGTTGAATTGGAGGAAATTTTATGTAATTATTTCTCATATATGTTTTAATCAAGGAAGCTATCCATTGAGTTCTACATCTGTTATCTGTAATCTCAACTAAGTAATTTCTCAAGGTGGAACTGAGTCTTGGGCAGTTGGGCCCACTACCTTGGATGAGGTGTTGCCTTGAGAATCTAAAGTAGTTTACTTATGTGTTTGTTTATTTGAGATTTAATTTTCATTCCTTAAATTATATTTTCTTTCTTTTAATTAATTTGTTTTTTGTTACATTTTCCAAATTTGTTATTCCATTCAATTTCTATATTTCATTTAATTTACTACTCTAGATTAGCACTTGAATTATGTTGAGCGCAATAGATTAAATTTTCAATTCAGTAATGTGTGGTTTAATTTAGTAATGATTGAAGTTGTGTGATTAGCATAATTGTTTTTCATGTCATTTACTTTCTTCTTTTTAATTTTAGTTTTATTATTCAAGTCTTACATTTTATTTCTTATTGAATGAGCTTGATAGTATAGAACACAATCATATAGAACTAGTGTTAGCTGTTGGTATTGTTATGCATATATTTTGTCGATTGCCTTGAAATAAAAAGACACCCCTCAGGTTCATGATTAATGTCTAGGTGATTAGTTTATTTATTTATTTATTACGCAATTAATTTTACCCACAATTGAATTCAAGAAAAAGGTGCAACATCTATCAAGGATGTAGTAGAGGAACAAACCCAGGAGCTTAAATGAGAGAATAGGGGGAAAAGTAGCATAGTTTCCAGAGAGCATAGTGGAAATGATTTGAGTGTGTGCACTGCTGTGTTAGGCTGAGTAAAAAGCCTGTTCTGCTAAGAGAGGCTGAGAGTGCCTATGTAGATGTAAAGAGACCTCAAGAGCATCACTCTGTGTGTAAGGTTGAAGTGTCTATGTGCTGTGTGAAAATCATAGTTTCTTGTGTTGTATGAGTAAGGCAGAAGAGTTAACACATATTTCATTAAAATTGGAAAAAATTTATTACAAGGACATCAATAGAGTTTGATTTTTTGGTTATTTTGAAATTCTAAATCCATAATTTAATTCAAAATTTAATGAAATATGTGTTAATTGCACTATTTTGTAAGCAAGGTTGACATGCATGTGTGTTTCGAGTAAAGGCGGGAGTTTCTTATGCTACGAGAAAGGATGAGTGTGTGCTATGAAGTGGAAAAGTCCAAAAGCTTAGGGACTATTGATTAAGAGTAGATAACAGAGCAGTGTGGATGGTGATGACTAACTGTTGAACCAGATAAATGGGTTGTTGCACAGTGAGGAAAAGTGAGTAGACTGTGTAGAGATCAAAGATATTATTAGGTAGAGTGGCTGCCAAATTAAAGAGGATATTTGATTCCTATTTGAATGTGAATTGGTGCCTGCATATAGGAAGTTGGTGCTGCCATTCTCTAGTGGGTTCTTGAAAAAGCTTGGGGGTTGGTGCCTCCTGCGAGCTGGTGCTTGCAAAAAATTTGTGAGGTCGTTGCCTCACATAGTTTTTCTGGTAAGCTAGATAAGTGTCTACAAATAGAGGTAGTCAGTGCTTCCTCCTAGTCAGTGATAGAAAACAATCAAAGGGAGTTGGTTCTTCCTAAGAGTGGGTGCTCACAAAATAGATTGATGTAATAGAGTAGGTGCACTTATTTACATCAACAACAACAACCTATTTTTTAGTTTTTTCTCAAAAGGTTTTCCACATCAAAACCTTGTGTCTCATGTGTATGATGTACATGGTTTTTATGCTTGTATGTTGAGTTAATGATTGTTTTCATTTTACATATTATTTTTTATTATAAGGATGGGTGTCAATATTGAATAAGAAAAGTAAATAGGCATAAAAGTTAAAAATTAGCCATAATAATGATTCATCCCCCTCTCAATATTATTATTGTTTGCAATAATTGGTATCAAAGCCAAGTTCCTTCAGGAATAACTTAATTTATAGAAGGTAGATCAAAGGGAAACAATGGCTAATCAAGTTTTCCTAACAGTAGAAGGATTTCCATTCTTAAATGAATTAGACCATGGTTTCAACTATGAAGTTTGGAAGGTTAGAATAGTGTGCTATTAGGTTAGAATAGTGTGCTATTTGGAACTCTGGGATAATGATATATATATATATATATATATATATATAGTGTATAGAGAAACAAATGAGCATAATGAAAAATCCAAGGAGGTCATCATGAAAGGGCTAGATAAGTTGGATGTTGATAAAGTGAGACATTGTGTATCAGCAACATAAGTGCTGGAAAGACTATAATGTCTGTATGATGGAGATAGCCATGTGGCCCAAGGAGAGGCTAAGGAGCCCTCCTGCTCTAGCAAAGAACCAGAACATGGAGAAGTTTTTTCTTATCACACTCTTGTTAATTATGAAGAAGTCTAATAAGAGAGACCATGTTTCTCAGATGGTATGCTATTGCCTTGTGATAAATGTAAATAAATAGTTCATTCATTATCTAGATGTTCATGTGAATCACTAGAAGATAGAGATATCCATGAATCTAGTAGTTCTAATGAAGATAGACCCATTTTAATTGAAATATAAAATAAGGGGTCCTCTGAAGAAGAAGAGAGTATATCCCTTGGAGAGAATAGGTGTATAACCGAAAGTGATGAAGAAGGGTTAACCCTTAGACCCATGGAAGACTCCATGGACATAGAGACAGGCTTATATGTCTATGATAACTAATCTAGCACCTATGATAGTGAAGACAAGGATTTAAATGAAAGGATATTTTCTATAAAGAAGTTGATCTCTGCTCTAAAGGAGATCAAAGAACTATCATAGGAAAATCTCAAGGAAGAGAAGCAACTAGAAATTTATGAGCTTGAGAATGAGAAGTTAAGGAGAACAAGGGTTGAAATAAATTCTAAACAAGAAGAGGCTAGTAGAATAACTAGGATGTTAACCAATCAACTATGCAAAAATGAACCTCACTATGGGAGACTACACAATGAGGTAGTCTCATTAAGAGATGGATTAGAAAAGTCAAAAATAGAGTTGTCTCAATATTAGAAGCTTGAGGGGAGCATAAAGGCCTTGAATGAGATTCTTGTTAAGAAGGGATCCCTGCT
Organism: Pinus taeda; assembly: GCA_000404065.3. Lineage (NCBI taxonomy): Eukaryota > Viridiplantae > Streptophyta > Pinopsida > Pinales > Pinaceae > Pinus > Pinus taeda. The sequence continues at coordinate 5,115 of APFE030454690.1, read as the reverse complement.
CATCAAGGTTGGTTTGGGTTTCAAAGGAAAACAAAGCTCCAAGAGGGTGAAGGCTTAATGGTCAACTTCCTAGCTAAAGGGAGTCCAAGGTTCCAACATCAATAAAGAAATGAAGGTTGTTGGAAAACAACAACAACATCAAAAGAAAAAACAACAAGAGAAGAAAGGAAGCAACAAAAGTCTAAGAAGAAGCAGTCGGTGGTGTTGCAAAAGAGGGCAAGGTAGGTATAAGGAAGAGTGCATCATAGCAATGCAAGTTGTCATAGAAGCCACATGAAGAACCAACAGAGGTCCTTTCCTTCTCAAAGACAATGCCTTCAAAGAAAAGGTAATCTATGTCAACATAAGCATTTTTATGGGTATTATTTTTCTTACATTAATTTTGGACATAAATCCATAGACTATAGATGGTATGCAAGAAAATAAGATGTACTTGGTAGCATCAACCCAAGAATGCATAAAGAGGCTAGGAGAAGGGATGCTAGCTGAGGTAGGAGTTTTGAAAAAATCATTGTCAAAAAGAGTAACTCCTCTGCCCCATCCTTAAGCCATGTTGAATGATACAACTGTTGAAATCTCAAGCATAAGATAGATGGCTATAGAGATGAGAGGAAATGGAAAGTTTCTCAACATATGCAAGCGAATGTTGCAACTCGGTTTTTGAAGAAAATCACAAATAATGGAGTTGAAAAATACATACTTGTCTTTACTACTATGTGGAAAACTATAAAGATGAAAAGACGAGGAAGAAATAGGGAGAATGATCCTCTTACCCATGTGATGGACCTCTCTATAAGATAGAAATACATCAAAAGGATTTGTGTGAAGAAAGAGGAGGTAAAAGAGAAGGTTCCTCTACCCATGTGTAGCCCAGAAGAAGCACAAACAGGAGCAAAGAAGAAGTTGGAGAGCAATGCTTCAATCAAGACTCGAACACTGAAGGTATGGAGGAAGAAGAGGGATGATTTTCGTAGGGGGAGTAGATCCCTTGTTTCTATTCAGTGAAGGAATCCAAAAAAATAAATATAAAAGTGAATCTAATTGTGAAGGTATGGATATGTTTTTTTTCTATTTACAAGAATAAATTGCATATGAGAATTGAAAAGGAGAAGTGCATCCCACATGAAGAGTACACAACAATATATTATGTCGTGGGAAGAAGACAAGCTACAGTGGAAGTGTGGAATAACAAGAAACTCACAGTCAAGTTAGGTCCATAGGATTAGTCCCCATGCAGAGGCAAGAAAGAATTTGTAGGAGATCAAAGAGAATTGGATTAAGGGGAGTTGCTTTGGTAAGAAGTAGCAGGCAACAATGGATGGGCTTAGAAATGGAGATTGTTGAGAAAATCAAAGGTTTGAATCTTTGGTGAAATACTCTTATTTCATTTAAGTTGTAAGTTTGATTATGCATAGTAGTCGTGTGTTCATGAAACACAATTGGTGTAAGTTCTTTAATGTCCCCTATTCCTCAATTGGTATTGCTATTTCAATTGGTTATGTTGGGCTCATGTTCAATAATCTTGTGTGAAAAATGCACATTCTTTTCGAGAAAAGAAATATTAGAGTTTGCCTGGTACATTGTTCCAATTGTATAATTTATTTTGGTGTAATTGGTATTAGCTATGAAGTAGTCCCTATTATATGAGAATGATCTTAAGGGGGGAAGTGGATATGCTAAAATAAAGTAAGCACAATCTCAGAAGAAGCACCAACAGTGAAGTCCAAGAAGAAACACATCATCATTAATTGGTATTTGCAACAATGACAATACCATGAGAAATTTAATTGATATAAATATTTAATTGATAAAAAAAGATGCATTTCTGGAGAGAGTGCTCAGTCAACAACCATAAGTTGTCCAAAACTAGAGGCATTAAAATTAGAGGTAGTATATGTTCAAGAGGATATATCACATATGCCTAGTTTATGGAGCAGAAATAGCGATAGCCTTGGTAGAGATTGTTGCAATGAAAAATGCACATCTCAACAACTAGACTTTGGTCTTCACAGCTAGGTGATTACATGTGGAGAGAAAGGAATACTCTATCCCCTTGCCTTTGATGTCAAAGGGGGACATAATTGTGGAGAACATGTGATGGTCTATGCAAAAGAAAGAAGGCTATTTGTGTCTCATTTCATGAGATGTGTGGAATCAACATGAGGTTTAGCTATCACACGAAGAGAAGGATGGAGTGTTGCATTGAATGCCAAAGAGGGAGATTGTTGGACAGTTGGCATTGTCTAGATGGCGAGTGGCCTAGTAAAGGAATATTCAAGTGTGTTGGCATTGATGTCAACAATCATGCTGGGGAGATGTGTTGGGAAGTTGGCATTGCCTAACTATTGGCATTTATGTCAACCAGACTAGCTTGGATATTTGTTGCAACAGATGTTGATAGGGGTGGCCTAGGAGGAATCGCATGGTTTTTCATGGCTCAGAAGGATTCCTATGGTAGCTACAATCCTTAAGTAGAGAATCATCATAGCAACAAGCTTAGTGGAAAATCCATAAATTGATGATTATTGTGATGGACTAAATGGAAGTCCATGGTAGTGCCAACCATATTAGAGGTAGTAGATAGGATGAAACACTACATTAGACCCTCTCCATTGGAAGTTTCTCTAGAGGATCCTTCCAACGATATGCAGAAGTCCTGAAATCGATTCCTGGTTAAACGTTAAGGCCTGCTGAAGTTTAGGGATTTGAAGCCTTAGACAGGGAATAATATCAGCATATCAGAGGATAGGGAAATCATAAATCGCAATCGAAGGTCAACACATTGGTGTATCTACGCAGTTAGTGATCAAGACCTCGGAAATCAAGCCATATCGACAATCACATATCAGAGGTCAACCATACTAGTGGGTCACAACATCAGTGCCCAGCATATCAACAATCACAATGGATGTTATGAAACCAGCTCAAGAAAAGATAGAAAATATAAATCAACGCCTTAGAATTCAGCCTCTTCGAGGGGGAAGCCTCCTTTACATTACATAAATGAACAATTCTTGGATTATTCAAATGACAAAACCTCCTTTCTATATATAGGAGTCTAAGGAGTCACAATATAAACCAGCCGACCTAACAATA
>APFE030454684.1:0-15278 GCA_000404065.3 Pinus taeda | reverse complement strand
GGGCAACTGTTATAGACATATTTGGGCACTACAACCCCAATCACATATGTCCATAAACCAAGGGCTTCTGAGTCCCTAAAAGTGTTGTTTCATGCCCTAAAGGAACAAGGTCAGCTGATTACATCGTCTCCTAGAAGTTCTGCACAGAAAATTGCTAAGAACTGGTCAAAACTGGACCATACAGATTGCCCAGTGCAGAAGGTGTGATGCGTATCACCTGCTTAGTGTAAAAAGTGTGATGCATACTAGAAATCCCTTCTGTAGGGTGTGATGGGCAAGAGTAGACAAATGGCAGAGACAATTTGCAAGGTGGATGATCATGGAATCTTCCAGAAACTTCTCCTGTGACACTTGCCTCTCTGAATTCGCCCAGGGATGAGTAAGAGATCACCAATCTCCAAGTGGAATCAAGAAATATTAGAGAGAGGACACTATTCAAAATCCCAGAAGCTGACTCACCCCCCTTCAATCATATATATATGGATCCCTCATCCCAGAGATCCAGAGGCTAGAATCTTGTATCTTGTAAGGAAGTGTTGTTGGTTTCCTGGTGCAATATCATAGTGTTGGGTGATCTAAGCTTTTCATGAGGTAAGGAAGGGCTTTCATGCTGGGAGGATGATGCTGGGTTAGATCAATGGGTTGTAATCCTCTCTTCTAACCTCTATATCAATAAAGCTATTCGAGTTTTCCTCCACATTCTTGTATGTTAGCTGATATATGCATGTATGTGGTCAATATATATCTGGTCCTATATTGTTTATGACCGTAGATCTCTGCACTTTGAAGGTATTATGTTGCTTTGACTTTACAGGTACTCTTTGAAGCAGAGTGGTCAAGGGAAGAGTGGAAAACATCTATCAAAGAGGAGAAGGAACAAGCGGAGAACCAAACGAACGATCAAGGTTGGTATTCTTTGCTCCTCTCCTATCTACTTCTCATAAAGGAAAGAGAAAGTAACTTTAATCTGTTTGTTTCTAAGATAGCTACCCGTCTTAGTGGGCCTAGCAGCTCTACATAGACACTAGATTTCCCGATAACAATAGAGGAATTTTTCTACCTACCAACACCTATAGAGTCAGTTACACATTAATGTCTATAATCCACTTAGAAACTTTCTCTTGTTTCAAATGATGCTCTAAACATTTGTAATTATATTTAATTGCATTAGTTTTGAAGTTGGTAGACCTGCTGGAACATTCTTTGGCTACTTATGCATTATCAAATTGCCTTCAAAAATAAAAAAATAAAAAATAAAAAAATCCAAATGCAAAACTTGCATTGTTATTACCTGGTCTTGATCCATTAGGGAAACTACGAGTTTAGAATGGTATCCAGGATCACATTCTTTGTCAAGTTCTAGACTTGTTAATTGATACAAATAATGATTCTTTTGTTGTTGTGATGAATATGCCAAAAATATGTTACATCTAGAATGTATTCCAAGTAAGATGAAAACTCTTTGTTCAAATGAGATGTCTTATATTTGGAGGGAATTATTGGGTCAAGGGTGTACATGATAAATGAAAATCCTCTAATCAAGCCTTTGGTAATACCACACATCTACTTGGAGGGGCTTAAAGAATATTGGATATTTGAAGGATAATATTATGCTCTTTATTTTCTTATGAATATATTTTGGAAGGAACCTATGCTCTACTTCTAGTCTTTTGTACACCTTTTGAAGGGTTGATTTACACTTCGGATCCCCACACATTCTCTTGGAAGAAGATTAAAAGGGGTTGCACCCATTTGAAGCTCATTTATCCACTTGGGGCCACATGTACTATGTGAAGCGGTTAATTGCACATTAAGAACATTGGGGGCCTGTGTGCTCACTTTTGAAGGAACATATAAGGTCTAATGGGAGGTACCTACATTATTGATGGCCCTTGGAGGTTGGAAACTGCATCTTGGAGCTCTTGCTTTCCCTTATTTGTGAGAGGTGTCCCTCTCTTTGTGGGATATCAATGTAGATTATTGTATATTCGGCTTGAACAACCAACATAGCTTGTATTTTAGATTAATTAAATGAAGAAGAGAGTTTTTTCCCCATTCATGGGCTAGATTAGGGGATTTTATATGAAATATTAATTATTTGAAGTAAAGGAAGTTGAGCATCTCTTTATAAATAGAGATGCACATAATCATTTGCAAAATGGTTGGATTAGGGAAGAGTCACTTGGAAAATTATGAAATATCTAAAATCTTGTTGGAGATCTTTTATATTTTATTGGTTCTGTTATCCCTAAGGTGCAATGCTATTATTTTAATGGAAATTTACCCTATCTTGGGTCCGATGGTCCACGTCTCCTCTTGCTCCGCTTTGGCCATAAGTTGAACTTCAAAAATTATACACCCACGCTCATAAATATCGGCGGATCTGCTCTCGGTTCATCTCCTTTCCACTGCACTCTCCATTCTCCGATCTCTGATCAAATCGATCTTCACTGTCCATTTCATTCATCGATCCAATGGCTATCGTGCATTGCTTAATCGCCCATCGGCGTATCGCAATTCCATCGCACTGTCTGCCAACCTTTCACCTCTGCGATTAACGATCAGATCTTAACCGTTAATCTGAACTCGATCCGATGGTTGTCTCTTAGCTGATCAAATCAACTTGCATGACATTCCTCAACCATTGATATTCCTCCATCATATCCGATGGTTCACGACGATTTCGGGTGAGCAACGTGCATGAGGATTAACTCCCTAAAAAGTAGTTTCCTCTCTCCTCCTCACTGCTAGGTGTCACTTGATGAGTGGAATCAGGTGCCAATCTGAATTACCACTTACCTCTTGTGATCTCACTTGAAATACCACCTTTTGCTTTTAAATCCATTGATGCAATATCAATTCCTATATCTCTGCGATATGATCTTGTCCATTGATCATATCGATCTGATGGCTCTTATGCACTCTCTCATCTATTCTTCCTTAGCTCGATCTCTGCTGCGTGACCAACATCCTGACTGTCGACCCACACCATCTAACGGCCCCATACCCCACTTCCCACCAGTCACCCGGGGAGGATTAACTCCCTAAAAAGTAGTTTCCTCTCTCCTCCTCGCTGCTACGTGTCACTTGATGAGTGGAAACGGGTGCCAATCTGAATTACCACTTACCTCTTGTGATCTCACTTGAAATACCACCTTTCGCTTTTAAATCCGCTGATGCGATATCAATTCCTATATCTCTGTGATATGATCTTGTCCATTGATCATATCGATCCGATGGCTCTTGTGCACTCTCTCATCTATTCTTCCTTGGCTCGATCTCCGCCACCTGACCAACATCCTGACCGTTGACCCACACCATCCAACGACCCCATACCCCACTTCCCACCAGTCACCCAGGGAGGAAATTTGTTGGCTTTGTAAGTGTTTTTGACAATTAGACAGTTGAACTGAAAAAATAGATTGCATGGCCGAAAGGGGAAAAACAATAGTACGTGCAGCCGAACCAACAGAAATGATCGTGGAACGCGCTAGCACCAGTGAACCACCTGATAGCGCAGCAAAATTACTAGAATTTGATTACCATGTTGGTTAGAAATAGAGCTCTCTGAGCTCATGTTTTTCAAGTTATGGCATTAGGTAGTTAGAAGACAGAAGGAATAGATTAAGACATCTTGAGCCTCAGAGAGTTCGAGAGTATTGTAAAAAGCCTATAAATGGTTGAAAGTTAGAGGGAATAAGGGTTCAACTTTTGGAGACTGTGGATACTCTTTTCCTCCCAGCGTCCCATCTTCATTATAGTAATACAAGATTCTTTTGTTGTTACATGTTCAATCACCATCTTCTCCTTTGTTCTAAGCTTGCACTTGAATATGTTATTCATGTTTTCTTCTGTGTCTAATGCCAGATAACTATCATCTTATCTCTGCATTGATAAATTAGATTTACAAGCTTCATTTACTTTCTGTAGCTAGCCATTCATATGTGTTTATGTATGTATCTATTGGTACAGTCAAGATTCTCCATCTATTCCTTGAATCTATAAACTATTGAGCATTAGTGGTCGAAAGCCTTGTCAAGATGAGGGTGTTCATGCATGTCTTGAGTGAAAACAAAATTAAAATAGTCATCTGACTTGATCCAAACCCCAATCCATGCCAATAGTTCAGAGAATGATATTGAATATTTATATGTTACCAAGCTTCTCCGAGCTACAACCTAGGAGAGTTTCCTAGAGTGCTAACACAATTAGCGCCACTGCTGGGGAGAGGAGACTAAAGCTCAGCTTCCCTGGTGGACGACACAAATCCAGCTTTGATGATAGACAAAGTCTGGACACTATTTGGGTTGTAGTCATCTATCTGGTGATTCTACTAGAGGATGAACCTCTTGGCGACTCCACTCCATAGTTCTGGCTCAGTTTGTGAGGCATACTCAGAGAAATCCTCAGAAGCCATGAGTTGACCCAGTACCTGACCCTAAAAAAATCATCAAAGAAAGAAAGGTGTTGCATAAATGAGCATCAGGTTCAGGTAGCTCTAAACAATATTCTCTATCTCTTCAAGAAAATCCTGTAATAGAACAAATACATGTTGAGAGTATAGCATCTAATACTAGCGGTGAATAAAAAATATCATATATTCATAAAGCTCCTTATTCTTTAGGTTCTTCTTTCATTGTAAGCCCAAACGAAGCCTCTCCTCCTATCCATCATACTCCTTTGGTCCTATCAGTCACTCCTCAACCCTGTGTCATTTAGACTTCTAGTACACTTATAGCCACCACAGCTATGGCAACACCTACCAAAATGGAAAGAATCATAGCTGCTAGTTATGGACCTCTAGTATTGCCCACTCCTTTTAATGCCATGTTTACTGGAGGATATCAGAAGTATATGCCTAAGTTCACTGGGACTGAAGGTGTTACAGCTGAGGAACATCTTGAATCATTCTATAGCTATGCTGATAACCTAGACATTAGTGAAGATGATGTATGGATGAGAGTCTTTGTCCAAAGTCTAGATGGCTAGGCTAGAAAATGGTTTAGAGAACTGACCCAAAGGTCCATAGAAAATATTGAGGCTTTAGATGATGCATTCCTAAAGCATTGGGGGATCAGAAAGATCTACTTTACTACCAGACCAAGTTTGGGAACTTAAAAAAGGAAAATGGTGAGTTGTTGTCTGATTTTAATAAGAGTTTTAAGCACATGTACTACCTTTATTAAACTCACCTATGCCAATGCCTTTGATTCTGACTTTTGTCTACTATTGAGGGAGGGACAATGTGCTACCTTGGCTTATATGCAAGATGCAGCCTTGGAAGTAGAATCAAACATCATGGCCGCAGAGAAGCTCAAGGGGAATGTTGATAGAAGGAGACAGAGTGGCAAATCTTCATCATCTTTAGATCCCAAGATAGATAAAGTGACCAAGATGATAAAGTCATTAGCCTTTGAAATCTCCAAATTAAAGGTTGAGAAATAGCTTAGGAAAGGAAGAGTTCCTAATACCTTTGCTCCTAGAAACCCAAATCCATATAGAAGAGCTAATGAGCAGTTGTAGATTCTGCAAAGAAGCAAAGATGCCAATGAAGACCAAAGGGTGAAGACCCCTTTCCAGAATGTAGTCATGGAAGAAGAGCAGTTTGAAGAAGATGATGAAATCCATTGTCTGGAAGGCAAAGGAAGTGCCTCTTTTTTGACCTTAGCTGCCTATGAAAATTCATTATTCAATGACCAGATCAACCAAGAGTGGGATGGTGGAGTTGTTTTGCAAACTAATGACCAACACAGATATAATTTGAGGTCGAAGATGAATAATTCCAAGGAAACTCCTATCTAGAGAGCTATTGTCCCTGTAATACATCAAGCTAATAAGTAGAAATGACCAACAGTTCATCCCATCATCCTCAAAGCTCCAGCGCATGAGGTAAGAGGCTTTGACAAGTTTCCTTCTCCTTTCAGTTTTGAATTAGAAATTTAGAAGCTAAGCATAACTGTACCTCTGATTGAATTAGTGAAGAATGAGTCCTTCAGGAGATCTATCCTCAAGGCCCTTGAGCCTAAAGCCATCCAAGCCTCCATTGACTATGTAAATCTATAAGACGATAAACCAACTATTTTTCTCAGCCCAATGATTGAAAATTGTGATGATAGCTCCCCATAATTCTATGTCTTTTTGACTATTCCTGACAAAATCCTTCAGAATTGCCTTTTGGACACAAGAGCCAGCCATAATCTAATGCCCAAGGCTTTCATGGATGAGTTGGGTCTTGAAATTACCAAGTCTTATCATGACCTATTTTCTTTTGACTATAGAAAATTGAAATGTTTGAGATTAATAAAAGATCTAGCCATCACTTTGTCTCAGCTAGCTCATGAAGAGCATGATCATGGATATTGTGGGAGAAGTTGTACCCCCCAAGTTTTGCATGTTTCTTTCTAGAGGTTGGATCAAGAGATTAGGTGGAACATTGCAAAATGATCTGTCCTATGCTACTATCCTAGTTTTTGGAGGTGAGAGTAGGAGATTATACAAAGAAGCTCAGTTGGCTTATATCATCAATGATGAAAGGAATCCCACTAATCATCCCATCTATGCTGTCGACACTAATTTTGGAGCCTGTATTCTTCAGATTGAAGAATCCTAGTTGGCCTCCATGTAGTTTAAGAAACCAGTTTGCCATATCACAGAGGAAGAAGGCCCACAAATTTGGGATATGTTATTTGATGGATCTTTCTCTAAGGAAGCTGCAGGGGTAGGTGTAGTCCTTGTGTCCCCCACACAAGAATGCATTCATTTATCTTTCAAGTTAACCTTTCAGGTCATAAATGTATGAAGCCTTGATATTGGGCTTAAACACTACTAAAGAAATGGGCATCAGAGGTCTGAAGGTGTTTGGAGATGTAGACCTTATCATTCTACAGGTCAACAAAACTTTCCAAGAAAAGCATCCAAGGCTGAAGGCATATAGAGATAAGGTATGGAATCTCAAGGGTTCTTTTAATAGTTTTAACATTTCTTACATCCCTAGAATGAAGAACTAGCTTGTTGATTCCCTTGTTGTGTCTGCTAGCACATTTTTTCCTCCTTTGCCTCCTAAATTGGCTTATGAAGTTTAGGTTAAATATAGACCATATCTGCCTGATAATGTCAACTATTGGAAATTTTTTTAAGATGATGATGAAATTAATAGGTTTTTACAAGTCATTAATGAATTTTTTGAAATGCACATTGACCAAGAAAATGAAACCATTGAAGAATACAACCAGTCTAAGCTAAAGGACGAGATTGTTCAAGATAGAATTGTTCAGCTGCCTAGTAACCATATACCCAAAGGATTGGTGCCCCTAGAAAATTTGTTTGATCATAATGATGTGCCTTATAAGACTACCAAAAAATAAAATGAGTCTACAGTTCATAGACATAATGTAGGGAGTCCAGCCCATCCAAAGTACATAAATATGTCCACTCACTTGTCTTCTGCCCAAATTTCTGAATATTGCATCCTGATGAAAGAATTTGCTGATATTTTCGCTTGGGAGTATAGTGATCTTAAGACCTATGCCACCAACATCATTCAGCATAAGATTCCACTAGAGAAGAACATTATCCCTTTTAAGCAGAAATTAAGACCTATTAGCCCTCTCTTGTTGCCTTTGATTGAAAAGGAAATCAAGAAGCTGTTGGATGCCAAGATCATAGTTCCCCTAAGGTATTCAAAGTTGATAGCTAAACTTGTGGTAGTAAGAAAGAAGAATGGAGAAATCAGGCTTTGTGTGGACTTTAGGAATCTGAACAAATGCTATAAGAAAGACAACTACCCCTTGCCTAAGATGGAACACTTGCTGCAAAAAGTTTCAGGGGATAGAGTCATGTCTTTGTTAGATATATTTTTAGGTTACAATCAGATTGTTGTACATCCAGAAGATCAAGAAAATACTGCCTTCACTACTCCTTGGGGCACTTTCATGTACTCCAAGATGCCTTTTGGGCTGATGAATGTTGGGGCTACTTTTCAGAGGGCCATGGACATAGCCCTTGTGGGAGAGAAGGAAAATTTTTTCCTTATTTACCTTGATGACATAACAGTATTTTCCAGCAGTCACAAGGACCATTTGCAGCATTTGAAGAAGGTGCTTCTAAAGTGCAGACAGTTTGGAATTTCTGTGAACCTGTTGATGCCTCAAAAATCGTTGCATCAACATCGGGGAAAACCACCCGGTCCGGACCTTAATGCAGCTCCTTTTCCGTTTGGGATGGTGGCTCCGACTGGATATAATGGGACCAGTTTCCCAATAATGAATAAAAAGGGGATGGATGAGTGACTGGTTTTCTAATAAGTGATAATGTATGGATGACTTAATCTAAAGAGTGAAAATACAAATAACTATTCTATCTTGGGAAATTTATATTCTTAAGTGCAACATTTGATGATCTCTATTTATAAATAAGCATATAGATGACTCTATTTGATAAACATAGACATTCATTCATATAATAATTGCTTTCTGCAAATAGTTGAACAAAGTAATTAATAAAACATTATTACACTTGTCTTTTATATATTACTGATACATGTATGACTAAAAGAAAAGCATCCTGTAAACATCCAATAGTGGAAAGTATAAAGAATGCTGTTTGAAACACATGCATATATTCAATAATAGCAAGAGTAATCAAATAACAATTCACATAAAAAGAATGAATTCAGACATAGATAGTAGTACCATATGAGCTGTGAATCATTCCCAACATCAATCGCAATTTGAATTCCTTCTTTAAACTCAGAGATACTTTTAAATAAAGGCAGTAGTGCACATCCACATAAAAGCTTCGTTGTCAAAAAATTGGAATAATTGGCCCGTCTTTATAAAAAAATATACCTGAAGTACAATAGTGCAACTTCAGGTTTAAGTCATATACAAAAACTCATGACCCTTTCTAAATGCATGAAAGGGTCTATAAATACTTAATTAAACTAACTAACTACAAAATTAAAATGTTGTTTAATTGATATAACTTGATCTTGAATATCTTCTTCATAGCAATTTGGTAGTCGGTAGCATGATTCATCACTCTGGCTGTTTTCCCTTTGATCTGAGTTGGCATATCGCTAGCATCGGTTCCACTTCTTGAGGGCGGCTGAGACGGGAATTGAGCTGAGCCGAGTATGTGGCATCGTGTATATCGGGAATGATACACCCAATTGCATTTGTTAGACACTTGAGGGCGACTCTCTGGCTGTATGGTTTTACTAGGAACAACCAATAGGTGTCCCAAGTTAAACTTTGAATACTTGTAATCAACCTCCCACTCTTTTCCAACTCTTGATAACATGATTGCTCCAATGTTTTAGTCGATAGTAATTTACCTGGTGTACATTGAGAGATCATATTAGATAAATAGAGAGTATTGTTAATTAATTCAATCAAATTACTTGTGGATAACTTTCATCTAGAAACTGCTCTCTCTGCTTTCATCAATTGGGACTGCCATTCCAAGAATAGGATTTCTTTATGTGATTCTAGGATTTTAGGCAAATTTGCTGCCTGTCCCTCACTGGTGTCCTGCCAAGTAAGAAAATCTGTTAAGGTGTCATCGACCTGCTCTAAGTCCTTTCTAGCATCGACTGTTTTATCGATTATTGACGCTGTTATGTCACACAGGGGCTCAACTTGAGAAATTTTATGACACAATAATCGTATTTGTGTTACCAGTGCCTTATTAATCTATAGTGCTTCTGCCCTGAAATCGGCAGGCTGCGGAAGATTCTTGAACTTCTGTATTTGAAGTGATAATTGAGAAATTTTCTCATCTTTTATCTTTACCATTAGTTCATTCATCGTCTTCAATTTTTCCAATGCTTCCGATAATTCTTTTTGCCTTTGAATCGTGCTCGACTCTACCCTCTATTTCTCTTCAAGTAGCTTCTTGTTTAGTTGATTATTTAACTGTTGCTACGTTAACAATTGCTGTTCTAATTGTTCAGCTTTTTGTTGTGCCTCCGATAGCTGTGTTTGTAACAAAATAATTGCCTAGTCCTTTTCTTTTAGCAAATTACTTACTTCCGATGCCTTGTCCATGGTGGCCGCCGAATAGGCTCCAGCATACTGGGACAACTTTGTTAGGTCATCAGAATGATCGAACTCCTCCTTACAAACTATGCTGGCTGTCTCTGTTTGTTCGGGGAACAGGGAAGGTTGATCAATCCTTCTCCTTTTCCGCTATCGCTTTAATACGGCCCTGTGTTTTGGGCTGTAAAAGAAATCCAATGGAGGTATATCCTCTACTTGCAAAATGATTTGATCTGAAGGATCTTTCAGAATTATTTCTAAGTCTGTACTAGGGGGTAGGCCGCTGGTGCCTTTGCTTGGAACCTTTTTTAACGCTGTATCCTGTGTGTCTGTCGCTTTGGATGTATCGACATCTTTTGAGCTTTCCAGATTTCTTATGATTGAGTTGAATTGCTGTCATTCTTGGAGCAATCTCGGGTCAATCTAGGTATGAACATTCACATCCTTGCTGCTCTTATCCTGCTCCCTTTTCTGTTCCTCCTCATGTATTTTCTCTTGTTCTCTCCTTCGCGCTTCCTCTTGTTCTTTCCTCTGTACTTCTTCCTACTCTTTCCTCTAGAGTTCCTCCTGGTCTTTTCTTTGGACTTATTCAAAAATTTTGATGTAGCAGGAGGTTCGTTGGTAAGTCACTGTTCAGGCTTGCTTCATTGTGTCATCGGGGCAATAGCTAGTAAATCTAGAGGCAGAGTTTGCAACCTCTGCTCTCTGAGCTTGTTAAATTCTACTAACCCATCATCGTGATATCTCATTTTTGCTAGTGTTTGAACCTGAAATAATGACTCCGCCGAAGAAAATAGGTCATCAAACTCATCTTCTTTATGTTCAAACTTAGTGAGTTTTGCCTGTTCTAGTACATTGTAGACGATTTTCCTTGGATCAAATCGTCTATTAGGAAGAGTGGCGAGATTCAGTATATTTATCTTTTCTGCTTCTTTCTCAGCATGCTTATAGTCATGCAGAGTGTAAACACCACACTTTAGAGGAAAAGGAGGCCAAACTTGCTTCTTTGAATTCCTCAGAGTCTTAGTTTCTCCTGCGGTCGTAAGCTGATAAGTTGTTTCTCTAGCCAATAGTTTGTCGGGTATGTACAAGGGGAGAACATGAGGCCTCGCATGGCTGCCGAAAATTCTTATATATGTAAGTTTATCTTCTCCGAACCAGTTTCCTAAGGCGGTTAAGTCAATCTCTGCTTGTGAGGAAATCTTAGGAGCATGCTTGTCAAAAATTGCATAGTAAATGGGCAACATAAATCCATTGCAAACTTGATATAGGTGGTCTTTATAATGGGCTTTCCACAACTTCTGGTGATAGATATGAATTGGCATGGGGTCCTGTGGAGTCCATCTCCACCCCAGCACAGGAAATTCGGAGTTAAAACAAAGAGTATCTAAGATGTAGGCACTATAATAAAATGGTGGAATAAACCTATCAGTAATGCGAGTTTTATTTCTAAACTCAAGAATAGCAGTTGCTAAATTATCAGATAATATATTTCCCCAATCCATTATTTCACTATTGACTGCTGCTTCCATTAAAGGTACCATTTCTATTGAGAATTTTGAGGAATCATGTAACCCCCGGATCCTACACATCATCGCTCCAGCGTAACAATAAGGAGAACATAAGGAATCGACAGAGTACTTACCCGAGGATTCATGCTTGTGTTTTGCGGGGTTCTGTCTCCATTCCCGTATAGGTGCTGATTCAGTTTCATTTTCATCTCTGAACTTCTCTAGAAATGCTTTGTTATACTTCTTCTCTGGTTCAGGAAAATGGTACATTTGTCTCAAATCATTGGGTTGAAATGAACCGAAGACTCTCCCGTCGACTGTGCAAAATGTTCTGTTTGTAATCAGGGTTTCCTCAACTGCCCACCTTACTACATCTGTGTATGGAATAATTTGTGTTTGAGACGCTATCTGGTGTAAGTAAGAATCGGCTAAATCCTTTAGGGTAGCCTCGGATTTTCGGTTCGAACCTGCTGTAGCTTGTACTGATACTGCTTGAGGCTCTTCGGCTTCAACCATATTATATATGCTCTGCCAACTAGTATTACCAAGACCAAGACATGTAGTGTCTGAGATCAATCCTTTTTACTTGGTCTCGGATCAGCGGTAAATTGTCCTGTTACTGCGGAAGCTAAAGCTGTTCCAAATTTTTTAGATTTCTTCCCCATTTGGTCTAAATTTGTTGCTTCGGAGGAGCTCTGCGCAGGAGATAAAATGAACGTAATGCAGAGAATAGGTGGTGCAAACCAAGTATGAAAGAGTTATATCAATCAATGAGTAATGGAGGATTAAAATAATACTGCCGCGAATACAATCTCTGAAGAGATTTTGGCATAACTGCTCCATTAATTGGCCATTTAAACCCGTCAATCATTCAAATGCTCATCATATCATTTATTCGCCAAATAATTCATTTAAACATGGCTTTGATTTTTTGGCGGTTGATCACAAGTGAATCACTACCGGGAATAGAAATGCTTTTAATAATAATTTAACATAATATACCCAAGCCTTTACAATCATTTTTGAAATTCGCGATTAACTTTATCGCAATCAGAGATCGGAGGAATGCTTGAGTAGTTTCATTTGTGTCATTGCGAAATCCCCGATCGCCGATAGCGATAAAGCTAATCCGCATCAAGAGTCTTTAGAAAGGAGCCTTTTGTTGCATGCATGTTATATTCCTCGATCGCCGATAGCGATATCGCATTGGAGCATAGAGAGATGGCCTTTTGCTACAATCGCTTACCTTCCTGATATCCGATAGTTATTCACTTGTCGCATCGGGGCAAACCAATGGGTCCTTTTATTGTGCATCCTTTGTTATTGTGATATGTGATCTTGCGATCGCTTTATCACAATAATAAAGAATTATTCATTTATTTTTATAAGACTAATTTATGTTTACCCAAAAGGTTTATAATATATTACTTCTTTTCGAACCTTTTAAGGAATGATAAGTTGATACCAATTTTATTCATAAATCTAAAAGGGACCCATTTCATATTATAGTTTGAAAGTAAAATTTTATGAAATGGGAGGTTGTTGTACAGCACAACAGAACCTAAAGAAGTCACAGTTTTCTCTAGAAGAAGGTAAACTTCTGGGACATATTGTTTCTGCTGAAGGTGTAAAGATCGATCCAGCAAGAGTTCAAGCAATTCAGACATTGTCCATCCCAAGTTCAAAAAGGGACATTCAATATTTCCTGGGTAAGATTAACTTTGTCAGGAGGTTTATTCCAAACTTTGCAGAGCTAGTGAAGCACATCACTTCCATGCTGAAGAAAGGAACATAAATAAAATGGACAGATGGTGCAAGAAGCTCTTTTGAAGCCATCAAACAAGCTATCATGGAAGTTCCCACTCTAATTAGTCCAAATTATACCAGGGAGTTTTATATCTCTTATGATACACTTACAACAGTTCTATTGCAGAAAAATGATGAAGGTGTAGAGCACTCTGTGGCATTTTTCAACAAAACTCCGAGGGAGGCTGAACTAAGGTATGACCTTATTGAAAAACAAGCTTATGCTCTCATTAAATCTGTTGGGTGTGGAGCTTGATTATCTTCTGTATTCAAAGGTTTCAGCTAGATGTATACCCCAGGAAGACTATACACCCCTCCACGCGGGGGGGTGTGGGGGGGCTAATCCCCCCTGGCTGGGGGGTCCGGGGGCCAGCGGTCCCCCACTGGGGGTTCGGTTGAAGCTAAAAATAGATGTAAAATTGCCTTGTAAAAGTCTAGTAATTTCTAGTCAATCTGGGACATTCATTAGGCAGATGATCTGACAGTAGAAGTTATGTTTAGTTTAGGGTTTTTTGCCCTAGAAGGCAAACCCTCACTATATATGAGGGAATTGTATTGCGGCTATGCATCTCTATATTCTGAGTGAGGAAGAGAGAGGAGATTGAGAGCGAAAAGGGTGTTATAGCGGATCTATTATAGGTTGTATATCTTCAGTTTGTTGGATAATATAAAAGGAAGGACTGGTTGTTTCTCCATGGACATAGCCCAAACTTGGTGAACCACGTATATCTGTGTCTCTCTTGTTTTATGTGTTTATATTTCTGTAATATTTTATGTGTTCCATTGCTCTATAATATATAATTTTCTACAAACTAGTATCAGAGCCAAAGGTCTATTTGGCTGATAAAATCACAGGAGAGAAGGGTTCTTGGTTCGAGTGGGAGCAATGGTGGAAGAAGGTAGGTTTAGGGTCGAAATATTCAACGGCCAAAACTACCAGCTGTGGAAGATGCAGATGGAAGATTATCTATATCAGAGAGATCTGTAACTACCATTGAGCGGAAAGACAAAGAAGCCAACGAGTATGACAGACACAAAATGGGATATTCTTGACAGAAAAGAACTTGGAACAATACGGCTGTGCCTAGTGACGTTGGTAGTGTTTAACATTTCAAAAGAAACGACAACAGAGGGTTTAATGTGGACATTGGCCAAACTATATGAAAAACCCTCGACCTCAAATAAGGTATTTCTTATGAAGCATTTATTTAATATGAAGATGTCAGAAGGTGGATCCGTTGCAGACCATTTAAATGATTTTAATACAGTTACAAGTCAGTTAAGTTCTGTAGGGGTAAATTTTGATGATGAAGTTAGGGCTCTGTTATTCTTGTGCTCATTTCCAGAAAGTTGGAATGGTTTAGTTATGGCCATTAGTAACTCTGTCTTTGGATCTAGTACTTTAAATTTTGATGATGTTGTCGGTGCAATCCTTAGCGAGGAAATGCGACGGAAAAGCTCTGGTGAGACATCAGGCAATGCTTTGACTGCAGAGACTAGGGGAAGAAAAATGGAAATAGGAAAGAGCTCTAGATATCACAGTAAGTCAAGAAAAGGTAGATCCAAGTCTAGATCAAGGATAGTGTGTTGTAAATGCGGGAATAAAAGACACCTGAAGAAAGACTGCAAGTCTCAAAAGGGAAAAGAAGGAGATGTGCAGCAAGAAAACAATCATGAAGCAGATGTAACAGGTGATGTGTTGCAAGACACTTTGATTCTTTCATTAGCAAATATTATTGATGCCTGGGTGGTAGATTCAGGGGCCTCATTCCATGCTACACCTGATAAGAAACATTTTCATGATTATGTTCAATGAGATTTTGGACAGGTTCGATTGGGTGATGATAAACCTTGTAAAATCGTTGGAATGGGTACAATTTTCATAAAACAGCAGAATGGAAATCAATGGCTATTGAAGGAGGTA
>APFE030454683.1:39225-57247 GCA_000404065.3 Pinus taeda | reverse complement strand
CCCTTTTCTCTCCCACACCTTCTCCCCCACCCCTTCTCTCTCTCTCTCTCTCTCACTACCCAAGATGCTCTGCTACACGCAAAAGGTATCACCGCTAAACAAAACTGAAGAACATAAAAAAACATGTACTTTCATCGATAGAGGTAGTCGTTATATATATTTAGAATGAATAGAGGTAATCGTTACATATACCATTAATGAACCGAGGGTGTTTAAATGGAATATGACGGCCTCCTTTTCTGAAATTCCATCACGAGGGTTAGAATATTGGAGGGTCAAATTGCTCTAGAATGCACCTTCTACTGGTCCAAGGGTTGAGGATTCCTGCACTATGCTAATTCGCTTCGTTTCGCAGAGTATCGACGACATACTGCAATTTATGATGGGGACCATCTAGTTAGGCTCTGCACCCATAACTCCGGAACTCCCATCCCATGCTCGATCACCTGGATGAAATGAGCCACCATGCTCCCACTCCATGTGATCCTGCTCTGCATGCTGCAATTTACAGAAATTTCCATGGCATTATAAGTTCACCTTTGGATCCCTTCGAAATGCCTTGAGCATTCAGAGGATGGTCAGAATTCTATGTAGTCCCCTCACATTCAGTGGCACCAACGGTATGTATGGGTGTGCATTCTCCGTCTGGATGCCAGGTGGTTAACCAGCAACTCCCACGCAGATGTGCACCAGCAAGCTTTTCTGCCAGCTCTCTCGATCGTAAATTCAATCCTTATTTATTTATTTCTAGTGTCCACAACGGCTATGCCTTTTTCAATTCACATCATAGCCGTTTTATAATTCACATGATAGTCGTTTTATGCACCTGCCATCGATACCCTCCAGGCTCCGAGACCTTTTACTCGCTGGCAGAAATTTGTGTTTTAAATGCTTTCTCCTGTGGTGCCCACACTGCTGACCTGGCTGATGGTTGTGTTCGGAGTGTCGTTGTCCCCTGATGTGCCACTGATTTCAAATTTGTTAAAGTCGGTTAACATTTGTTTCACATTAACATCCAAATTAGAAACTTTAGTTTTATATATAGTAAAAACTCATTAATCGAAATAAAAATAGAAATTTTCATATTTGCAAAATTTATTAACTGTTTAAAATAGTCAAACTTGTTAATCATTTTTTTGATATTAATAATTTTGCAGGTTGGTTTTCAAAAATTAACAATGCATAGTTAATCAAAATGTAGATATTTTTATGCAATAAACAAATGATTTATCCAATATAGTTTTGCATGCTTACTTCAACTAATGCTTTAAATGCAAAAATATTCCTGTTATCTCAACTATAACATTGCTAATTTATCATACAATTATTTTACGATGATAACAATGATTATGTAAAAAAAGCTAAGTAAAGATCAAGATACTCCCATGTGGCATACCAAAGGCAATTCGTAACATGTAGAGCAACCACATATTTAGACTGAAAGGAAATTCATTGATATCTGAGATTTTTTGACATATGTAATTGAATAATAATAAAAGAATTGAAGAGGACTATCTGCAGCTTACCATGGTTTATACTTGTGCCAAAGGCTACCATAAAGTATTCAAGTACCTACAATTGGTGCAAACACAAGAAGAGTTCATCTACAAATTGTTGATTAGATGCAATTCTATCATCCCCATGAAGTTTCATACCCCTAGTCTTTTTTTAGGGTGCCATAGCCTTAATACTTCAACTCAATACTTCTTCAATTAGGGAAACAACACGGGATAATGGGCCCCCTTGTCTGACTCCACAAGGTGGAATGAATGTTGAGGATGACCCATTTATGAGGATCAAGAAGAAGCCATTGGAAATCAGAGAGATAATCCAATTTATACATTTGTCAGAAAACCCAAAGGTGAAAATGATGTGATATATTTATTGCTAACTAAGTCACCCAAAATCATTGGGCATCGCAAGCTTGATGACCATACCCAAATTTTGGAATATCTAGAGATTGAATCAATTCATGGGCCAAAATGACGCTATCAATGATTTTTCTACCTTCACCATAGCTAAATTTCTCCTAGAAGATGAGCTTCAGGATTCTCTATCATGTCTTCTTTAGCAATGAGTGTGGAGTAGGTGGCATTAAGGTTATGAGTACTAAGGAGATTATGCAAAAATCCTCAACCAATTCCCAAACATGTTACTTAATAATGGCCTAATATGATTGAAAGAAGTCTAAGGTAAATTTGTCTACTCTAGGGGTTTTCCTTTCGACATTTCAAAGACTACTTGTTCTACATAGAGAACTATCATCTCGAAGAGCTGGGCTCCATTGTGCTTCTAGGTAATCAAAGTGGGAATGTTCTATGTAATTATTTCAATAAAGTCCTCTAAGAACTTCTTAGGTCCAGTGAGAAAATATTAGTAGTAATTTTTGAATTCCTTTTCAATGTTAACATCTTACTATAACTTCAAGCCCTAACTATCTTTTTGGGTTGAAAATAAGTTATGATGTTGATGTTCAACCATGGATAATTTGAAGCATTGTGTGTTCTTTTCTCCTTCATTTATCCATCAAACTTTCAATTATTGATCCCATAAGACTTCCTCTTATTCGTTACACTCCCCAAACTATATTTGATGTTAAGTTTTGTTGCTGATAAGTTCCCTTGTTCTACCTTTGAGGATGATATTACATGAAACATGCTCCATTTTTCTCAATCAAATCCTTCTACAATTCAAAAATATATTTGAATTCATCTTTATTGCATTTTCATAGATAATCTGACGTGATTTAAATTTTGCTAGAAGTGATATGTTGTGGTACATTTTCTCAATGGAGCTTCTTTCCACTATTTAGCTAAATTCTGCTAAACATATGGATTATTTAGCTAAAATGCTTCAAAATAAAATCGGTCATTTTTGGGATTCATGTCTAATCTAGTTTCAAACTTATTGGTCAATTATTCAATCCCATGCTTCCAAGAAACTTATTGGCCCTATGATCATTAAATATTCTGAAAAGGAAATTCATCTAGTTTAGAGATTACGTGATGAAGGACCCCTCTTCTATTGTCTTAGCCGTGAGTGTCATTGGATGTTTCAAATTCAACTAAAATTAGGCTTCAATTACTGACTTCAAAAAACCACAAATCTACATCTGGTCATCTCATACCTATGATTTGAATAGAAAGTGGAATCCACCCATGGTATCCATCCACGGTATCCACCTGTGCTATTGTAACTCAAGAATCCAACGAGAATACTATAAATAAAAAGCTTCACTTGGTAAAATGACAGATGGTTCCGTCACATTGTAGGGTAAATGATTTATCCATATAATAAAGAATTATATTTTTTTCATATATTGTTAGGTATTCAGTGTGTGTATTTTCTATTCAAGGTTTTTCTAAGAATAGTTTCATGGCATATTTTTATTATTTCTCTCCTACTCTCTTTCATTATTGATTGTTCCTAGATCATAGACCCTATGATCTAGATAAGTGGTATGAGAGCCAAGTTGATATAATAAATGTATGCCTAGGCCATTGCTATGAGATTCTAGTTATCATTTAGATGGAAGATTAAATTTTCTCCTTTCCGAGGGTTATGCCTTTTATTTCCTCAAATCATTCACCATATGGATTTTGTGAAATAACTAGAAAAGTCCAAAGGGATCGTGACCAGTGAATCCCTCAAGAAATCATCAGTAAGGAGAAAAGGATCAAACCCTATGGTTGTGGTTGCCATTAAAAGGGTTGTAGGAAGCTCTAAGATGGAGTAACATAATGATGACATGCCCCAAACAAGAGATGTGGTGGAGGAATTCTAGATTGGAAATGATGTTAGTCTTTATGTGCCCTTCGATAATGGAAAGAATGGGTTGCATAAGTTTTTTTGTAAGAATAAAACACTAGTCTAGGTTCCAGTTTGGTGGAGCCATGGCCTCATGGTCAAACTACAAGCTTGCATATTTCCTAATGATGGTTTTCCCAAGAAGCAATGGTACATGCTCATAGACCTCAATAAACCTCATTATGTTGTTTCCATTAATGATTCCACCTTGAAATACTACCTCACCCTCCAAGAATCGAGAGATTATAGAAATTAATAAATTAAGGATGAATACATGGCATATGCTTGGGAGGAGAAGATGCACAAATAATCTGGTAGTTTCTTCTATTTTCTCATCATTCCCCACACCCCAGACTCTAATGTTGAACATTATAATGATGTGGAGGATACCATGGACATGGCCTACACTTGTCTCACTACCTGTCAAGACTCTAGAGCACTCATGGTTCTCCTCAAAATTCAAACTGACCCTTTTCTTGCTAAGATACTTGGCAAAAGGGTGACCACTATGCTAAGCACGGGGTCCCTCTCTGACCTCTCAAGAATATAAAATCCAAGGATTTATAGCTTTTAAGGTTACAATTACATTAACATGAGTGATGTGATAGTCTCCATGAATGTCATAGGAAATGGTGTGAATGGATTCATTATATTTCATCTCATACCATCCAAGATTTTAGCCACCACTCACATGTTTCAAGAAGTTAAATTTTTTTCGTAGAAATACATGTTCACAAAACAAAAAATGATGGCCATAGTGCATGGTGAGTTTGCTTTCCATAATAGGGGTAACGAATGGTATGGATGTCATGTGGTAGGATTCCAAAAAATGATCCAAGCCTTTGGCTCATGTATATATTCTCCCAATGATGCATTGCCCACTACCTATCCATGAGATCCTAGAGTGAAGAGCCTCTTATTTCTTCATATTGTGGCCAATACATGTTGAATATTTCAGATCAACTTTCCAATCACATCCAAAATGAGTGGAATATTCTGGATCTTTGCGCACAACACTAAGAATTCCATTGGAATATTTTCAATGTTTCCAAATCCCTCACCTATGTAAGATTTCAAAGGTTTTCCATTGAAAAATCCTTTTCCAATCGAATACTTATGATGTTGGCCCTTCTCAATGGAAGATTTTTTTTTTGTAGCCCATTCCAATGGAAGATTATCATTCTTGACCCCCTCCAACAAAAGGATTTTGTCACTGGCACTAGTTGGGTGAAAACTTTTGATGTCATACACAACAAGATGAAGACATTTGAAATTATAACCTTCTAGGGGAAACTTCCATCATCACCCATGCCAATGGATATTTTACCATCTAGGGCCTATGCATACACTATTTGTATCAGAGTTGGCCCACAAGTGTCATGGGGTATCAATATCTCTGGACATTCATTTATCACAGTTGTGGGTCACCTACAAACCCATGTTTATGGATCAACTACAAAACACCCTTTCCATTGATGCATTTTCTAGGCTAGACACTATCAATATCAAAGTTAGCCCATAAGCATTATAGGATACTATATCCTTTGACCTTTGCTCACCATGATTATGGGTCAACCACGCAAAACCATTCTATTCATTGGCTCATATTAAACAAAAGCTTCTCACAAGGTAACTTGACACAATGGGAACCATTTCTTGCTAAAGGAAAAATCTTGATCCAAATGGCAAGTAGTATCCACACATGGTATTTGCCCATGGTATTGTAACTCAAGAAGGCACCAAGAATACCGTAAATGATGGGCATCACCTTGTAAAAGGACGAATGTGTCCTTCAAAATGTAAGATAAATGATTTCTCCATTTAATAAAGAATTATTTTATTTTCATATATTGTTATGTATTCACTGTGTGTATTTTCTATTTAAGGTTTTTATAAGTATTGTTTCAGAGAATATTTGTATTCTCTCTCTCCTACTCTCTGTAAGCATTTATGGTTTCTGAATCTTAGATGCCGAGATCCATATCAACCTCCCCTATTTTCATCCAAGTATTCAACCATAAATATTGTTCCGCAAATGGGTAACCATGTCCTATAATACAAGGGATGGGTTGAATATTGTGAAAAAGGAAAAACATATATTCTTAGTTAGATTGGGTCCATAAACAATGGAAATGAAGCCCATTTATGTCAAACATATTAATTGATACTTTATTGTGGCAATTATTTGAGTGGAAAAGGTGTTTGAAAGCATAATCTCATGGTGGATGTATAATAAAGTAATTCCTCTTGATGCCTCGTGTACATCTAATTTCATCGAGTTATAGTTTCTTGAACAAGTTGTATCAATTTTAGAGAGCATATCAAATGAGCACTTTGTTTCCTATAGAATAGCCATAGTTGGTTTTTCTTTCAAAATTTTATTTTTAGTATATATTTGTTTTTTCATTCATTCATCTGATAATTTATGATAATATATTCTTTGGGTATTTGAGTGGGTGGGGTGGAACATGTTCATCTTCAATGCCACTATTCTTAAATTGACTAGCATTTCTCTCAACTCTTGTAGAAGTTTCTTAGTTCTTCTTTATAAACCCTTTTATTCTATTTTCCTATTTTTATCATTATTTTAGGGTTTTAGTTTCAACTACTAAAGAGATAGACTAGTGATGCTTACATTGTATTTTTTATTCCTAAAATTATACTTTTCTTATCAAGGCTTTTGTCAAAATTTGAATTTATTGATGCAATATTGAGTCAGTCTGTTTTCCATCCCATTCTAA
The DNA here is from genome assembly GCA_000404065.3 of Pinus taeda. Taxonomy (NCBI): domain Eukaryota; kingdom Viridiplantae; phylum Streptophyta; class Pinopsida; order Pinales; family Pinaceae; genus Pinus; species Pinus taeda. Next base: position 50,699 of record APFE030454683.1, on the reverse strand, counting down.
TACTAGATATTGCAAATCAAGCTTGCTAAGCTCCATATCTTCACCTTCCTCTAAGTTTGTTAGGTCTCTAATGTCTTAGTCCATTTATGTGTCTTTGTTGTCTCCACTATTATTGTTTCTTCACTTCGTTCATTATTTCATTCTTTCCCATGTTTCTTATAACTGGTGGGATTACTCCTTAGGATTATTGGTAATCTTCTTTAACTTTTCCACCATGTTCTTGGATAACATTTCATTTCAATTACATGATATTTTCCAATGAAATCAACATCCAAGGAGGGTTTGTTACTGGATTTTTTCTTTCTTACCACATTTTCAAAACTCCTAGGTTCTTTCTCCATTTATGGTTTAGGGACAAAGGAAGATTTATTAAGAGGAAAATCCCTAAATAGGTTCCCTTGCTAATGATATTTGTGTTGATCTCGCTTGTTGTGATGACAGTCCTCCTACCAACATCCATTCAACTGAGCTTGAATTAAGAACATGTATTGGTACCAGAAATACTTGCTCATTGCCACATGTCTTGAAATGTGTATTAGTTGTTTGGAAAATACAAGGATGCAAGTTTGGAGAATAGTTTTGTCTAAGGAATACATTCTTTTAACTATGAATTTTCTTTCTAGTCTCCTAGGACAAACTTTTAGTTGTTCAATATTGTATAAAAACTAAAAATAAACTAAGAAATTATATCTAAAATTGCAACAACAAAAAAAAGAGCAAGGTGAAGCAATAAGAAAAAAAAATGAAAATTGTTTCTACGCTTCAAACCATACAAAGTAAAGTGTGCATGTTAGTTTGAAGAGAAAACTCCATACTAAACACACAAATCCAATAACCAAAATACGATAAATTATGTCACTCCCCATATGATTAACAAAAAGTGGTAAACACACGAGTAATTCACTATAAAATGTATTTTCAAATATTTAAGACCCTTAGTATTAAAGTAGATTTAAAATATTTAAAATTTATTTAAATTATTAATATTAAAAAAAATAACACGTTTTGAATAGAAATTTACATACTAGCATAATTATATAAATTAAATGGCTAGTAAATGTTAATAATTATCAACCCATAATAAAGACTAAAACACTTACATCATCATACATCACAGGTTACTAAGATTTCAAATTTTATGAAATTAAAATTATTATTATTATCATTATGATTATAAGCTCCCTCATATTGTGTCAGGTTCTGGTCCTCATTTCACGTTGTTTCGACAATGGATAGGCATGCTCTCTGTCACTGAGCTTTCTAGACCGTCTTTTCCCTACCTATCGGCTTATACTCCCCCCATTGCAACTCCTGGGCTTGACTTCCCTCCACTCTCTCCTGCTACGCTCAACCTTCTTGCCGCTTGCATTGCACCCTCCCCTACCTTTGATTCCATTTCGCCTGAGGCATCCCTTCACATCGCATCGTTTGGAATTCCCATTTCTTTAGGGTTGTCACAATCTAGGATATCCTCTATCCATCACTCTGCACTGGACAACAACCCTAACCCTACCTGCTTTTAGGGGAATTTTCCTATTCCCTCCACCAGCTTCAATATTTTGGTAGTTAACCCTTGGAACTCCTCCCCTTCTCCACATATGGACTCACAAGGCAATCACAACCGCTTCCTAGACCATTTGATAGCTACACAGACTAGTAAGGGCAGGGGGAGTAAGTGTGTTAAGGCCTTCAAAAAGGACATCAATCTTAGATTTAAGGAAGGTATCACTATGGGAAAAATGGTGGATACCAAAAATAGGGTTTTGGTGGGGCATGTGAGAGGAAGAACATATTCGGCCAAGTGGCTTCGCTTCTAGACCTTTGATATTTGAGGCACTTTACTAAAGGAAATTACATTGATCACCATTCTAAGTCCAGGATGGTTTTCCCTCAGTTTCCATCCAGAAGAATACAGAGATTGGATATTCTCCCACTACTAGCATATCGAAATAGACCCTATTCTTCTAAAACAATGGAGCCCCCTCTTCGATCGAGAATGAGAAAAGTTGGGTGCTGGTTTGGTTTGGGATTGTCTGCTAGGGATACCTCTACACTTTTGGTCAGAGGACATCTTAATTCACATCAGAAATGCATTGGGTATCTATTTGGATCATGATAAGTCATATACAACTTCTAACAAAAAAACTATGGCCCACATACTGGTTCACCTAAACACTAGAGAAGGATTGGAGGAAATAATTACTCTACACTAGAAGAATTTAACTCGCAAACAAACCCTAGACTATCAGGGAGTCCCCTTCAGGTGTAGAAGGTGTCATAAGGTAGGGCACCTATATAAGGAGTGCTTGCTTGTGTCATGGGTGACTTCTTCATTAGCAAAAGGCACTAAGAATCCACAATATGAAGATCCTTTAGTGGAAGGACAACCTCCTCATGCTACCAATATGATGGCTATGGATGGGGATACTTCTCTACCAACTTGTCTTTCCTCTCTGCGGCCTACATCCCTGCCCATGACCAGATCTCGGATTGTCACGGTAGCTTCTCTCTCCTCGTGTACTCTTCCTTCTATATATTCTTTTGTTTCCTTTATATGCATTGCACAAAAATTACATGTTGCATATCCATCCATTCCTAACTTTTCCACCTTCTTTCTAACATGCCCGCTCGATCATCCTCATACTATCTTCTCCACTTCCCCACCCTCTGTTACTAGAGCTGACTCTATCACTTCACCTAAGCCCTCCACCACTTCTCGACTTTCACATCCATATAACCTCTGACCCCGAGGTATCCATCCCTCTTAGACCATCTGGATTAGGTGTATCTTCTCTCCATATTGTTACCAAAACCCTTCCGGGATTTCAAGAGCTATCCTTCTTGCTGGGGCAGATGTGGCCTTGGGAAGATAGACCATAATTGATTGGTTCTTAGAAAAAGAACACCCTTAATCAAGATGATCCATGAAGTGGTTGTCCTTCAAATGTAGAGGGTTGGCTATCCCTGCTAAAAAACTACCCCTCAAGAAGCTCCTGGATACAGAGCCATATGACATAATTTTTTTACAAGAAAACCTCGGGAAGGAAGAGCAGCTTTCCCAGATTCTTCACTCTATGATGCATGGCTAGTGCTTTCATGCCCTACATGTCAATGGATGATCTGGGGGTATTGCACTCGACATTAATACTCAATCCATCAACCCCATTTCTGTATGGGGGGTGTTGGGTTGTGTTATATTCTTTCGACAACTAACCATGGGGTTAGAGGGGGGCGGAGCCCCCCCTTTGTTGTGCCGATTGCGCAGCGGGGGGGTTTGAGGGGGGCAGGTAGACCCCCTCTATGGGGTCCAGGGCAGGGCCTCGGGAAATTTTTTTGGACCCTATATTAGGTTGGGCGAACCTACCTATGGTTTTCGGTCCATTGTTTTGGACGCGATGTTTTTTGGTCCATGGTATTGGATGCTTCAGCATGTATAAATATGTATTGTAACATTGAAAGGAACATAATGAAAAATCAAGCTAGTAGTCTCGGTTTTGGGATCCAGTGGGAAATCTCTGTGTATATTTGTTTTATGTGTTATGCTCTCGCATTTTTATTTTTCCTGTGATTTAGAATTCGTATGCAGGTAATTTTTGTATGGGGTTAAAACCTACACTTTCCACCCGTCGACGACTTGTAATTAATACCTCCAACTATTTGCCCCACTACAATGCCCAACACTCAATTGAAATTGATTTTAAGCTTTCGACCTTCCGAGCAATCCAGGCTTCTGAATTTCATGGAAATATTTGTCATGGGTATCCTTGATTGATAGTTCTATTAATTTTTGTTGCCGCTAGCCCAACTCCAAACTTTCTGGATCACTTATTAATAATGTTATGGGCTCTTACGCTTCTCACCTTCTAGGAAATCCAAGTTTCTAGGCTTCCAACATTCCATGAAATGTTCCCACTAGACTGGTTCCCGACTATTCAAGTCACTGGCTTCCGACCTGGTGCTTCCTTGGCGACCTAACTAAGGAGTTCCTCCATAGTTGGAAAAATAGCCAAACTAGCATGCCACTAAAGAGTCTCTTACCTACTTTTGGCACTGCAAATATGAATTTATAGATCCTGAATTTGAATTTCAATAACTTTTTATCTATGAGATCATTTGTAGACTTCCACATACCTTTGGAAATATTTTTTCAGTCAAAATAGAACTATGCCATTTCCAAGAGAATTTGAGCTAGACTCCCAAGGTAGAAATGGCTTCAAATTATGGGAATCGCCATCCATCATAGTCATCTTATTATGGATCTTCCATTAAGTCTATTGCTATGGTGGTTCTCTACAAGAGATTGTAACAACCATGGGAATCCCCTTGAGCTTGACACACCATGCACATCAATGCCAAACTCTGATGCCACCAACCTCAATGCTAATATGGTTGACATCAATGCCAACACACTTGTCGCCACTAGCCACCCAAATAATTCCAACTGTCCAACAATATCCTCCTTTGGAATTGATGGAAACACCTCATCACTTCTCCATATTGATGGCCAATTATCATGTTTCTTCCATACTTCTCCTTTCATGAGACACTAATGGATTTCTCTCCTCTACATGGGCCATCATAACTTCTCCAATAAGTTTCTCTCCCCCTTTGACATAAATGGAAAAGGGCTACAAGTTACTTCTTCTCCCCCTTACAATTAATAACTGAAGGGTTTGGCTACTGATGTGCATTTTTCTCCAAACTTCTTTTCTACATGGCTCATATCTCTAATGAGGCCCTTTAAATCTATAATCCAAGAGAATTTTCACTCACCATGAGCAAAGAAACCTTTAATACTAAACACCAAAAAAGCAAGTCCTTGTTCCTTTCTTGTAGCTATTGTTGCTTTATAAACTAGACATACATGATATGCTCCCCCTAAACATATACCGCCTCTACATAGAATAATCCTCCCATTTTGAACAGCCTAGGGTTGTTGGCTGAATACTTTCTCTGTCAATGCATCTTTTTTTACCAATTAAAAATAAATTGATATAAAATTAAATTGATCATCATATTGTTACTGCATGCAAATACAATTCATCAGTGATGCATTTCGACTTTCTCTTCATTGTTGCTACTGCTAATTAAACTATGCTCACTTCTCCTGAGTAGTTTGATCTACAAATCTTCTCCCCATGAGACCATACTTCTACACATATGGATTGTTGCTTAAGTAATACTACTTGCACCAAGAAATTGATACAAATCAAATATTGTACTAGGAAAAATCATATGACTCCCTCTCAAGAAGAAATGTTCATTTACACCAAAACTTTTCTCCACCTAAACCCAAGACTGCCAATTGACATAGCGATACCAATTAACAACTAAGGGACATGCAAATTTTGTACCGATTGTGTTCACGAAGACAAGATTGTTAGGCATAATCAAATTCACCACTTTAATGAAATAAGGGTATTTCACCCAAGGTGAAAACATTTCATTTACTTAGCAACCTTCTTCCTGAGGTTGAAAATTGTTTCCTGCTACTAGTTACTAAAGTAGCTCCCCAAGAGTCAATGGTAGGGGAACTTTTAAGGACAATAAATTATCTTAAAGTTTATAAACCTTGGTGAATCTTACTAGTCCTTAATATGCAAATTGTAGAATATTTGGTGATACTTTTGTAAAAATATTCAAATTTCTAATGTTTTTATATAGAATATATGCAATTTTGGCTATTTTTTAAGGTAAAATAATTTTATCCTATAAACTTTAGGTGAATAAATTTTAGAAAAAAACAAAATTTATGAATATTTTTTTTGAAAAATAAGAAAAATTAGCCGATTTGTGAATATTAGCCCCTAAAATTTTATTTGTTCAAGGGTATTTGATTTCTTCCATTTTCTTCCTTGCTTCTTCATGGAGACTGAACCTGTGGAGTTGACTTAACTGTGGGCCTTTTTTCATTCCACACTTATACTGTAACTCATCTTCTTATCACAACATAAAGTCTTGTGAACTCCCCCTAAAACCAAGTTGATTGCATTGTCCTCATGTTCCAATGTTGATACATTTGAAATAAGAAAATTCATTATCATGATCATCATGGGGAATCAATCATACCTCTAATAATTTAGATGCACCTCTTTGCCTATTCCTTCTAGCTTCCTTCATCTGATTTATTTGGCTTCACTTTGAGGCAATTCTCTTCTTTCAATGAAGAGAAATAGAGTATCTACTCCCACATAGTAGATTTTTCCCTCATTTTTCTTCCATACCTTTAATGGTCGAGTCCTAGAAGAAGAATTTCCTTCTAGCTTCTCTTTTTCCATTATGAGGGCATTTTTCTCTCTTTCACATGGCTAGAGGGCACTCCTCCTTTTGTTCCTCCTTCTTCACCCAAGTCCTCTTGCAGCGTTTCATATTTATTTGTGAGGATGGATTAACTGGGCTATTGCTGCTCTTTTTTCCCAGAAACCTGCACTCATTATAGATGGTAGTCATAAAGGTTTCAACCACTAGAATATGAGGATTATCGTTCTTAGTCTCTCTTTGATTTTTCTTGAAATAAAAATCAGCTCCTTAATGATTTCTTCCTCTATTTCTCAGCATTTCCCTTGACACGGAGCGTTGAAGACAAACGTGTATTCCTCTGTTCTATTGTTCTATTTTGTCTTCAAATATTGAGTTGTTACATGTGCATGCATATGCTGAGAAGTAGGCTTTGTCCTCATATATTCACAATTTGTTTCCTTATGTTCAAAGTTACCATAATTTTAGCATTCAATATGGCTTAAGAATAGAGCAAAAAGATTGCTATAGTTGGTAGTATTCCTATCAGAAATTCCCTCATGGCTAGTATGCCTTCTCCTAGAGACTTTGTCTATTCTTGGGTTGTTTATACCCAACACATTTTGTTTCCTTGCATTCCATCTAGATTCTATGGCTTTATGTCCAAATTTATTGCAAGAAAAACAGTAACCATGAAAAGGCTTTTCAAGACTAAAGATAACTTTTCTCTGACATCTTTGTCCTTGAGAAGGAAAGGACTTTTGTTGGTTCTTCATGTGCCTTCCACTACTATTTGAGTTTATATCTTGAGAAATTATGCATTGTAACTACTTCCTGTATCTATTACTCTCTCTTCCTTGATGCTCTTGCTCAACATCCTATTGTTGCTTCTTCCCTTGTTGTTACTACTTAAGCTATTATAGTTGACCAGCAACCTCTTTTATTCTACTATAATTTAGACCTTCAACTACCTTATTGGAGATTGAGTCTTATTTTAGACCCAATATATCCTTTATTATAGGGGATATTTTCATAGCAATCGCCTCATCCAAGACCTTCCTGCTCTCCTCAAGCTTTTGGTATTGAGACAAACTTTTTCTTGCCTTTTCTAGGTCATGTCTCAATGAGAATACTTCATATTGTAGTCCATTATAGTGAGATTCTATATCATTTAGTTGAATGGTCAACATATCATTCAAAATACAAGCCTCTTCTTGCTGAGCATTTAAATCTATAACTATTTTTCTCAAACACATAATCATGCAACTTGACGCAGGAGCATTTAGACCTAGTGAGCAATGTGATGGTATGATCACATGTTGTGGCTAACAAAGGGTTAGAAGACAAGAGATTAATTAAATTTATTAATTAAATGTATGAGAGTGTTTTATTTGTTGTTAAAATTTGGGAAAAAAAGGGTATAAGTAGCTGATTGATCCTCCCTACGTGGAGATCAGGAGAAGCAGTTATATTATCTGGTTTGAGTAGGATATGAGGGATGTGAAACCTTAAATTAGCATTTGTTTGAGAAAAGAGTGGAGTGAATATATTCTTTAGGGAAGAATGAGATATTTTTGGATCTGAACTAAATGAGTTCATGAATCCACATTTTGTATAAATTGTAATCTTTTGGAATGAGTGAGGGGGTTAGATTCAGATGGAAAGATAAGATGGATGAGTGAGGGCATAAATGAACAGTCGAGTGTGACTGTTTCTTCTGTAAATATTTATCAATATGAGTACAATGTGGATTGTGTATTTCTTTGTGTAATTTAGTATTGAGTGCGTTTATAATTTTTAGTCTTTGGATTGGGGATCTGAGAATTACTGTGTTTGTTGATGCTCAGAATATAGGATAAGAGTGTGTGTTCTGTATATAGCATAGAAAATTGGTTGATGTGGATTATCCCTACCAGATTAGCAGACAAATATTGAATGAAGGAATGAATCATCATTGATCACATGTTTGATCAATGGTGATCTAGTTGTGAGAATATTGTAAGCGTTCTCTAATGAATGTGCATGCAGTTTAATACAGGAAACAAACCAGAAACATCAAACTGAGTTGACTGATAATTTGTGAAGAAACCCAAAAAATAAGTCAGGATCATCCGTTGGATGATAGATCCGACGGTGATCAACAACTGTGGGGGTAGGAGTGTATAGATTCTTGATCGTGGTTGAAGCCCCACACTCGCTCTTAGTCATCAATCTCATATTCAAACTTTGAGGTCACAGTCTATTGCGGGGTTTAAGCCCATTTTTAAGCTGTGTTCTAATTGAAGTCCCACAAACGATAGATTTGATGGCCTCTTATATCCAACGGATATCGCGTGATTGAGTGATCGAACTTTAATTTCAAGAACAAACTCGAAAATCTATACATCAAGGGTTTATATTCCTTATCGACTTCGTAAGGGCAAGTAAACATCGCTCAAGTTTCTCGTCCAATATCGTTGTTAACCATTGGATCAAGTGTGCTTTGATCAACGGTGGAGGATCGCCGATTAGTTTTGTTGATTGGGTGAACCAACAACTGTTGGATTGAAAGGTAAGATAAATGGCGAAGAGTTAACGGAATAATGTTTGTGGAAAAGTCAGACCCAATATGTTATTAATGCAGGTTAAATCTATTTGAGATCCAGTCGGATTCGGTCGAAGTGGGACCGGGCTTGTTGATAGATTACGTCTTTGTTTTTCATTGATCGGGTGAATAGTCAGGTTTTCTATTGTTTTGGGTTCCGATAATTTGATGGGGGTTTATTAAGATTAAGTGAACATGGATTTAATTAGTTTTGAATTATGAATTTATGAAAGGGTGTAACCTTGCTTCACTTTGGAGGTTATGTGGGCATAACTCATAGTTCCACATGGGATTTTTAAAGGATGTCAGTATCCTGGTGTAATTTTCAGTATCAGAGCCATACCAATGCTCTGTGGAGTTTGGTTGAAGGGCTGAATTTCATTCTCATCAAGTAGCCATGAAAAATAAGCGAATGAAGCAATTTTACTAGAGAAACTATAAGGAAAAAGTCTTGGGATGATCAGAAGAACATTGGAAATACCTATCAGAATTCTTAATTAGAGGAAGTTTGATATTCTATCAAAATTGTTGAAATTTGGGAATTACTACAAGATATTGCAGATCTAGTAAGAAGATTTATTTTGTGATTTTACAAAGATTTGTTTTGAATGTATGAACAACAACAAGGGAGTGAAATTTCAAAGGAAAAGATGTTTTCCTTTCAGGAAAATTAAATTTCCATGTAAGTTGATTGAATGATTGGTTTGATTTAAAAAGTAAATTGAAGTAAAAGGTTTTGAATTTAAAGTCAAATAGAAGAGTGGATTGCTATGAATAAAATCATTTAAATGATTTGAAGAATTTTAATGATTAAGGATGGCTTAAAGTATTGTTGAAGGCAATGATATTGATGATTGAGAGAATAGAGATTGGGTTTGATAGATATGAAATAAGAACCACTACAAGGAATGAATTTTGGAATTTGCAGAAGCAAGACAGGATTTTCTTACAACAAATTATCAGAAGGAATTTGTAGTGTGTCATGAATTTGTAAATATAAGTGAATTTCAAATTGAATCTTAATCGTAAGATGAAGAATAGTTGCTGACTGTATGGAGTCTTTTGAATGGATAAGTTGAAATGAAATAGTGAATAGATGAATCATTTGGAAAATATTTAATTGATGGAATGGGAATTAGTTTTAAGACATCTTTGAAGGAAAATTGGTAGGTTTGAAAGGTACTTTGATGTATCTTGAGATAAGATTGTACAGGTCAATGGAAGCAGAGAAATTGCTGGAAGGTAGAATGAATTGTATCAGCATCATAACACATGAGCTATGTTAGAGAAGATGAAGCAAGAAGAAATCTCAGATGAGTAAAGGTGACAATACCCAACAGTAAATGAAATTAATGAATGAAAGAAGGAAGTGAGAAATTGAAGATGCAGTAGCCTAGAGCAAGGAATGTTCAAGAGAAGTTGAAAATAACTTCCAACTGCGGTTGGGTAGAAGTTGTTGAGGTAGTTCCACAATTATGATTGTGGGTAGAGTTGTCTTAAAGATAACAATTCCAACAAGAGGAGTGCTGGGTCAAATTGCTAGTCAGTTAAATGTTCGAGAAAAGAACCAATAGATGCCAAAAGGATAAACTTAGAAAAGTTTGGTGAGGCATGAAGGTGACTTGTTACAGGTGAAAGAAAGGGCTAGTTGCAGCTCACCAGTGAACAAGGAAATTTCACTAGAGGAAGAAATGGAATTGACTATTGATAGCCATAATAGGGGTACAGAGGAGTGTCATAGATAGAGAAAAAAGATTTCCAAAGTAGTTGGACTCAAAATAATGGCTAAAGAAGAAATGGACATAGAGTTGGCTGAGATGAAGGCAGAACTCAGTGATTTGAAGAAGTTGGTACATAAAAGAATTAGAGAAGATTTGAAATAAGGAATTTATGTGGGGAAAAGAGTTAAGTGGCCTGTCAGAGAATTGTTTTCTGAGAAATTAATAATTCAAAAAGTTGAGGATGAAGGATTAGAATACATTTGTGAACCAGAGAAAGGATCTCTCCTTGGGGAAGGAGACAGTGATGACAGTGATGATAGTGACAAAGAGATGATATATATAGATTAGCATTAGAGAAAGGTGCTGGTAGCATCTTCATAGGAAAGAGAATCTCATAATTTTGGGATTAATTATTTATGTGAATGTAAAGTTGTAGGTATGCATCCAAATGAAATTGACTCTGTGAAAGAGGCAGAAACAAGAAAAATAGAAAAGGAGATGCAGGAAGACTTTCAAGTCTTTAATTGGTGGAGAAAATTAAAAGGTATGAATAAATGGTTGTGTCTTCTCTTAGTGAAAACTTATTGGATCATGTTAGAAGGAATATTAACATGGATATAAAACCAATGGAAAATGGATAGAGGGAGAGAATCTAGTGCATTGTAGGGGTGTGAAGTGAAGAGAAGCAAAGCTGACACAGAGAACTCAGCTGAAGAAATTAATTCAAGGAAATATTTGAAAGATCAGCCTTATCATAGAAGAGAAGGAGACATTGTTGTATTATTTGGATAAACTGAGTGCTGGAGAAAATTGTGAAGGACAAGGGGATGTTATGTAGACTTATGATGAAATTTTCAAGCAAAGTCAAGAAGCTGTAGTCCCAGAAGTTTTCTTTGATGAAAAGGAAATCAAAGATGTTGAGGAAGAATTTC
>APFE030454683.1:0-19046 GCA_000404065.3 Pinus taeda | reverse complement strand
TAGTAAGGAAAGGATGCAAGGAGAAGGTAAAAAGCTGAAGCCTATTTGTTATGGTCCATTCAAAATCCTCAAGAAGGTCGGAAATAATGCTTTTCAATTAGATTTTCCTTCCTACATGCAAATGTATTCTGTTGTTAATGTGGAGAACTTACGTTTGTATGAAACTCCTTTGATCGCTGAGCATGAAAATGCTGTTCAGCTACCATCTATAGAATATTTCTCGCCAGAATTCTTAGATGAGCTGAAAGAAGATACAATCCTTGACAGAAGGACACGCACTTCAAGGAGGGGCAATGTAGATTATGCTTGGGTTGGTTTCAAAGGCAGAAAACCAAACAAGGCAAAGTGGATGGAGGTGGATAGAGTGAGGGCACTGTACCCTCACCTCTTTAACAGGTAGTTGAAGGCTTTTGGGGTCCGAAAGCTTCCCAATGGGGAGGCGTGATCAGGGGCTCATGTCCCAAGTGTCGTAAAATGCTCAAAATGAAAGTACTCAGAATTGGCTCAAACCTAAACGACTAGATAGAGCTTGTCCTCTTGATTCCGGTGCCACAAACGGTTTGAAAAACAGTCGCCATATGTGAAAGTTACGTCAAAAACAAAATCGCCCAATAACCCTTAAATTTTGAATTTTCAAAAAAATTAAAAAAGGAATATTCCACAAAATATTCCTGGGAATATTCCTTTGGGCGGGCCAATCAAAATATGCCACGTGGCAAGCCCGGAGGCTGCCACGTGGCTCAGGTGACGTCAGCAACATGTATGGCATTTCAAAATTTGGGGGTGGTGAGGTTCAATCTCATGACCTCCCGTGCATCAACTCATCGCCTTACCGTTAGGCTACGTAGGCGGGCTTTGTTATATTGGTGGTGGCATGTATTTAAAAAGTTTAGATTCTCATGGGGCGGGAAATTAAAGGGGCCAGCCCCCCATGCCATATGACCAAGCCCCGAAACCGTAGGCTTAAGCCTACCCGCCAGCAAAGAAACCGCTGAGTTAGTTGTGGTCACATGCACGATTATAGCCAGCAGTCAAGGTAGAGTTTGTGGACCTGTTGGCAGTGGTGCCAAATTTAGCGGACGCCCCATATTTGGCGGAGCTAACTAGTTCCAACTACAGTTAGCTGGAGTTCTTTTAGGCTAAACTGGAGGGAATCATTAATGGGCCATAACATTGGCTAGGAAAGGCGGTTTTGGACGATTTTTTTATTTTTATTTTGGGTATTTTGGACGTTTTGAAGCCATTGGCATAGGTATTACAGCATTCTGAGGTCATTTTCGTAGGTTTTTGAGCCGTGGAATTTCTAGGAGCCACTAGGGCCCAGTATTGTGAGAACTGTATAAGGTTGCAGGTATCCATTGGAGGTGAACCAGCAGTCAATACTGAAGGATTCATGTGTTCTGAATCCATTTTTACAGTCTATTCCACCTGTAGAGACTTCTATTTAGCTGTAAATTCATTTTGAGCATTTAATTAAAACGAGGACAGACCCATTTGGGAGCCTTGGACCTAGCAGACGTAGCCCAGGAGGGGTGAACTGCTTCATCAACTTCTTTTGCATCTGTGGTTGATTTATTTTGCAGAACAAATTCGTTTTAATTTGTTAAACAATAAAAGGAAATAATTCTGCTATGCTTAAATGGATCATGAACAGCTGAAAATTTCATTTGTTTCTTTATTGCAAGACATGGGCATCTATTAAACATGTTTACTACTGAATTGAATACCTTGCAAACCTTTTTCAAGTAGTTTCAAATTCAGATCAATGATTGTCATGTTCATCCTTTCTGACACACCATTTTATTTTTGTGTTCCTGGAATTGTCTTCTCTCTATGAATTTCATTCTCTGAACAGTAGCTATCAAACTCTTTGCTACAATATTCACCTCCATTTTCTGATTCGAAACACTTCAACCTTTTTTCCTGTCTCATTTTCAACCAAAGCTTACCGTTTATTGAAAGTACCAAATACATCAGATTTATTTTGAATACAATAAATCTAGGGTTTTCTAGTTGCATCAATAAAAGTAACATAATAATGAGAGCCACCGAGAGATGATACCTAAGCAGGTCCCCATATATCTATATGCACAAGCTCTATTTTTTCGCTCTTCTTTTCTTTCCCAGCTATGAGGAATCTAACTCTCTTATATTTTCCATAAACACAATTCTCACAGAAGTTTAGATCAACATGCTTCATACCTAGCAACAGATTTCTTGAGTGAAGGAGCTACATCCCATTCTCACTCATGTCCCCAAGTTGACGATGCCACAATGTCGTATATTCTCTTGTAGAGGTTAAAGCATTAACAAAATTAGAAATACCATTGCATAGAGACAATGTACCAACCTTTTCTCCTTTTGCTATTACCAGGGCTCCTTTAGTGACCTTCCAGGTTTTATCTGTAAAGGTTGTTACACAACCTTCACCTCCCAAATGCCCTGTTGAAATCAGTTTTTTTTTCTTTTTTTCTTTTTTTAGATCTAGAACATGCCTTACCTCCTTCAACAACCATTTATTTCCATTCTGTTGTTTTATGAAAACTGTACCCATTCCAATGATTTTACAGGGTTTATCATCACGCAATCGAACCAGTCCAAAATCTCCTTGAACATAATCAAGAAAATGTTTCCTATCAGGTGTGGCATGGAATGAGGCCCCTGAATCTACCACCCAGGCATCAATAATATTTTCTAATGAAAGAATCAAAGTATCTTGCAACATATCACCTGTCACATTCACTTCATGATTGTTTTCTTGCTATGTGTCTCCTTCTTTTCTGTTGTAAGACTTGCAGTCATTCTTCAGGTGTCCTTTCTTCGGACATTTCTAGCACACTATCCCATAGGTGGAATTGGATATGCCTTTCCTTGATTTACTATGATATCCTGGACTCTTTCCTCTTTCCATTTTTCTTCCTCTGGTCTCTGTAGTCAAAGCATTACCTGATGTCTCACCAGAGCTTTTCCATCGCATTTCCTTGCTAAGGTTTGCACCGAAAACTTCATCAAACTTTAAAGTACTAGATCCAGAGATAGAGTTACTAATGGCCATAACTAAACCATTCCAAATTTTTGGAAATGAGCATAGAGATAACAGAGCCCTAACTTCATCATCAAAATTTACCCCTAGTGAACTTAACTGACTGCTAACTGTATTAAATTCATTTAAATGATCAACAACAAATCCACCTTTTGACATCTTCATATTAAATAAACGCTTCATAAGAAATACCTTATTTGAGGCCAAGGGTTTTTCATATAGTTTGGCCAATGTCAACATTAAACCCTCTGTTGTCATTTCCTTTGAAATATTAAAGGCTACCAATGTCACTATGCACAGCCATATTGTTCTAAGTGCCTTTCTATTGAGAATATCCCATTTTGTGCCTGTCATACTCATTGGCTTCTTTATATTTCCACTCAATGTTAGGTACATATATTTATGATACAGATAATCTTCCATCTACATCTTCCACAATTGGTAGTTTTCACCGTTAAAATTTTCAACCCTAAACCTACCATCTTCTTCCATTTCTCCCACTTGAACCAGGAACCCTTCTCTCTTGTGAGTTTATCAACCAAATAGACCTTCGTCTTTGGTACCCATTGTTAGAGAATTATATATTAAAGAGCAATGGAACACATAAAATATTGCAGAAATATAAACATAGAAAATGCATAAAACAAGAGAGACATAGATATACGTGGTTCACTCAATTTGGGCTACATCCACGGAGAAACAATGAGTCCTTCCTTTTATATTATTCAACAAATTGAAGAGATACAACCTACAACATATCCGTTGTAATTCCCTCTTCGTTCTCACACAATCTCCTCTCTCTTGCTCAGAATAAAAATCTACATAGATGAAATAAAATTCCCTCATATATAGTGAGGGGCTGTCTTCTAGGGAAAAAAACCCTAAATTAAACATAACTTCTACTGTCAGATCTCCACCTAATGAATGGCCTAGATTTATTACGAAATTACAACATTTTAGAAGGAAAATTTACATCTAATTTTAGCTTCGGGGGCACTGGCCCCGATCCCCTACTAGGGGGAGGGGCTCCAAATAATCTTCTTCACCCCCCATGGACCCCCCTGGTGGCATAAATTTTATGGGCGACGTTTCCGCCACATTACAAAATGGGGTCCAATGTGGCGATACCTCTGAATAAAGAAGATAATCAGGTTCCACACCCAACATTTCATTGCTACTAGGAGTACTTTTATTTTCTCCTATGAATGAGCACACTTTGGATCCCTCTTCTCCTTCAATGGATCCCTCATTTTCTAATGCTACTAATGTAGGTATATCTACATCACTATTGGGTACAACTTTTTTGCATACTTTAGATACCTCTTTCTCCCATTTTTGACCCGTTTACCTTTGAACCTGTGAACTTTACATCCTAATTATCATTTTCCTGGTTATCTAAAGCAACTTTTGTTGTGACATATTATTTTTTCATTTTTGTTAAGTATGAATGAAGTGATATCTTTTTTATGGCTAACCAAGGTAAGTGTGGAAGAATTTCTCTATTTTTTTTCTTTCAAGTGTTTCCCACGAGTTCAAGGCCAAAGGATAGATAGTTGTGCTACTAATTCACAAATTTTGAGGATTTGTTGTTACAGATCACTGTTGGTACACCACAAGTTGTTGTTACACCTCAAGTTGTTGCTACACCACGATATGTTGTTACACCACAACTGTCAATATTGTGGGTACTATTCCATGAGAAAATTGTCGAGAAGCATGAATTATATGTCGACAGTTAAGACATCACATCTGGGTAGTTATGATTTTAGAAAATGATGTAACCTGAACAGACCTTGTATTTAGAAACCAGTTGTAACAAATTCTATTTTCTTTTAATATTGATCAGCATGAGAATTGTGAGATTCTCATGGCTGATCTGTTCCCTATTTTGGGCATGTAAACTTTATAAAAGAATTCAGTTCCATGCAAGGGAACTTAAAAGCAACACGAGATAGTATCATCATTTTGATCCTGTAATTCACAACTATTTTAATACAAGAATGTCGTTGGCGATGCTTTTTCAGATTCTGCATTGAATCCTTAACTAGTTTGCATTTCACCCATGTTCCTTGCTAAGGAGGAAGGCCCCTCCTCTTTAGCAAGGATTGTAATAGTAGTGTAGCAGTAGATTAATTATTTATTTCTTGTAAGTGTGAAGTCATTGTTGTCACTTTATGATTCTTAGATCGGATTTACTTATGTTTTTCAGATCTCTAGAATGTTGTTACACGGGATTGATTTAAGTTGTAATATTTGACTAGCCAATTTTATCATTAATATGGTGCGTGGCATGCCCTTTTCATGGTAAAACATCAACTGTGATTTCATTCTTGTAGAATGATTTTTATTTTTGCATGAGTATTTAATTTATGCAATTGGTTCATCAACATTTGTTTTTTTTCTTTATTTATATCCTTGGATGTCATGTATCGGCATAGATAGTGCAGATACCTTTGAAATAAATAGACCTATCATGGTTGAAAATTAAATGGTTTCGGTTCAGTCAATTAAACAGTGATTGAACTGACACAACATTTTGGCATTGTTTCTGGGGAAGGCCATTAACGATACAGTCAACCAAGTGTGTTTTGTTAATATAGTGTTTCTAGTGCACAAGTGTTGGGTAGTAAGATGAGAGGTAAGAACCTGCGCATCGCTCTAACATACTTGGGTGGGCTCATCGCTGTGATCATTAGGACACTTAGGGTGTGTGAAATCTTTGGATTTTCTTTAGATTTGTTTTCGTCTTTATAGGTTATTGGTGATAAGGCAAGAGATAAGAAGCTGCACATTGCTCAAATATATCTGAGTGGTCTCATCGCTATAGAAGCTGAGACAATTAGGGTGTGAAATAAATATATATAGGGTCCATGTGTAAGGTGTAGAAGTAGTAGAGACAACAAAACAAAACTAATCTTAAAAATAATAGGAAAAACGGGTCATAAAAGGAACAAGAAGAGCAAAAATTTGGGGAGAAAAACATTTATTTAGGAACTAATCTCAAAATCAAAGAAATAACAGCCAAACCCACAAAGGGATAGAAGGAAAATAGGGCAAAAAATATTTTTTACCCCCATAATAAGGCCAGGAGCATTGGGTTCCTCTGTCTCTGGACCTCATCATCCTCAAGCTAGTGTAACCACTCCCAAAAGTGAAGGCTCAATTCAAGAATAAGAGTGGGGGACTAGTGGTCACGATTTTAGGTTTGAAGACTGAAGGGAAACCAGTGGAGAACAACAAGGGTATGGATCAGAAAACAATTCATTTACTTATCAATATCTAGATTCAAGCAGCATGGTGAAACATCCAACCTCGGAGTAGCTTGAGCTATCATATCACAAATCTTCACCCACGGGACAGTTACCTAGATGGTCTGAAGGAGACTCATCACAGCAAGATTCAGGAGAATCAACAATGGGGGACAAAAATAAAAATAACAACAAAAATAAATATGCCACCGCTACTACCTTTGAGTTCCCAATAACTGATATAAGGTGTGAAGATCCCATGACAAACATTCATTTGTTAGGTCTTCCATATTTTCAAGGAATGACTATAGAAGACCCTGATGCCTTCTTGTTTAAATTTGATCTCTTGTGCATGAGATATGATTATAATTTGGATGATCAAAATCTAAAACTGTTCCTTCCTACTCTAAAGAGAGAAGTACTCAAATGGTTTATGGGACTAGGCGCTACTACTATTCAGACATGGGGCCACATGAAAGAGACATTCCTATCTAAGTGTCAGGATTATTGTTGAACCAAGGACTTGAGGGAAGAAATATTTATGATGACACAGAAGGAGGAAGAAATCTTAGAGGATTATGGGGAACGATTCCATTATAACTTGCATATATCTAAACATAGTGATTTAGATCCATAAATCTTCAAGACCATATTCATAAGGGAAATGAGAGATGACTGCCTTAACACCCTAAATCTACTAGGGAAAGGAGACATATCTCAGGAATCCTTTGATGAGATAATAAAGCTCTGCATACGATGCTTGAGAGGGTCATCAAGAGGAAGAATCATGGTATGGGATGCCTCTGTCAAAATATAGAAATCTAGAAATGGAGGTGTGATGAGGGCTAAGATTAGAAATTTGTTCGAGAACCTTAAACTGATCTCCTTGGTACCTTGTCTACTCAAATAATGATGACGCAAGTAAAGAAATAATAGGATGAAAATGATAGAGCTTTAGTTGTGTTCTTCCTAAAATGTAGGGAGAAAAATTCCCTAGAAGAATGCATATTAAACAACATCATCTTGTGCAACATTTGTGATCTAGATCATTCTATAGTTCATTGCCTAGAGCTTCCCGGACTAGAAGTGGTGCTTAAAGAATCAAGTGAGGAATTTTAGTCTTCCTATTTTATTCGATATATGAAACCATGCAAAACACGAACCCGAGGTATGTCTCAAGACTTCTCTTCTTTTAATCCATGGAATAATACATATAATTCTCAAGAATTTCTGTGGCAGTATTCTACTCCTTCTCCAGCATAATTTACTTCACCTTGGAACCAGTGGTCTCCCTCTCCACCTTTCCAATATCCTCCATCTCAGCCATATCATTCGACTCAGAATTGGATAGGAAATTCCCTTTGTCCAGCCCCTCCTGCAATACCAATGCAACAATAGTTACAACTACCACCTCTTCAAACACCTGTTGCTTCACCTCCTATATGACCCAAATTAACCATCCAATGTAATCCTAAGCCAGACAATAAAGCAGCCTAGAACATTGAGGCCCCGACTATCTTTCAGAATTATTATATCACTCATGTTAGATGTAATGAAATTCATCTTCAGTTAGGGAAATTGATTAACCCAAAATAATCTCCTATTTTCACTAAAGAAGAGTGTGAGTCACCTAGAGAAGATATCACAGATCTTGAAATGTTTGTCACACCTGTAATAGATAACTCAGGAATGAATTTTGTGCTTGTAACAACCAATTCAAGTAAATTTGATACACTTGTAATATCTGACTCGACTATGATAACTAAGGTTCCTCCGTATCCCCAAAGATTAGCCAAAGTTGGGATGACTTCACAACCATAATCTGATTTCCTTAGGGAGTTGAAAAATTTACACATAAGGATTCCTCTACTGTAGGCTATTAATATGTACCTATCTATGCAAAAATGGTAAGAGATTTTGTGTGTTAAAAAACCTAGGAAGAAGCCTAAGGACCCCACTACTATTCATGTGATGGGAAAGTTGTCTGAATTGATGACTGATCAGCCTCTCTTAACCAAATATAATGACCCAAGAAATCCCACGGTCACTATTTACATTGATGACAAGCCCATTACCAATACATTGATTGATTTAGTGGCATCCATTAATGTAATGACGAAGGAGCTCTTCACCACCTTGGGGATACATGGACTGAAATACACCTACAGTGTTAGAATTAATAGACAAGTCTCGTGTCAAACCTGAGGGGGTGTTAGAAGACATAGATATCACAATGTATTCTTGGAGATATCTAGCTGACTTCCTTATTTTACAAACTAAATCAAACCTAGGGGAACCTCCTTTGATTCTAGGAAGGCCTTGGTTAGCCACTATAGATGCATTCATAGGATGCAGGTCTGGGTCTATGATAATTTGAGATGGCCAAGACACAAAGAACCTTAGTCTCTACCCCCAGCAAAACCAAGTATGGATTTGGGAAACCCCTTATGGGATGAATTTTAACCTGAGTACGATTACTCTCAACCACTTCTCACCCTCGGGAAAGCCTGGTACTTGAAGGATGAGACAAAATATGATATCATAAATGGTTTTATTAGTAATTCACTTTATGTTACTTCTATTAAGGACTCAGGGGAGGAATATGTTGTAGAAGACTTGAGCTTTGAACAGATGAAGACCACTCCAAATATCAACAACAACCCAGTTGAAAAAGAACCAAGTAAATATCTAAATGTCAATCCAAACCTAACTGTTGAGCAAAACAAATTGTTGTTACAACTGTTACAGAAGTACAAAAATGTGTTTGCATGGGATTATATAGATATGAAAGGGATCCATCTAAACTTGTGCACTCACCACATTTATTTAAAGGATGGTTGCAATCCTATCATTAGTGACTGGTTTATTCATTAAAAAGAAAATGGAATATTGGTCAGTGTGTACAAACACTTGATATCCTGTGTTGTAGCATCAAAATATGTTGATGGCATGCACTACTGCAAGGAACTCTTTTTCTGTCACCGTGTAATTGATTTCAACTGAAGTCAGGTTCTTGCTTATGTAATAGATAACATATGGATTTATGTCCTCTAATAGAATACCTTTTTTCTATTTCAACTCACTCATTGTGGTATGAAAACTATTAGGGGACTTTTGAGGTCTAAAATGGGCCTCCTAAGAAAAATGTACACCAAAATAAACTTTATAAGAACCAATAGGATTCAAGACGATGATGAGGGATGATTCAACATTTTTGGAGTAAAAAAGTAAAAAGGTTAAAAAATAATAAAATAATAAAACTACTTTTCCAACTCATGTTTTCAACTCGTATTTTCAACTTATCTCCCTAAGGTTTTACTCAAATTTTTTGTGGGAGTACTCATTGGATGCAAATTTAATTCCTCATCCAATTAGTACCCATGTTGCATACTTTTGATGGACCCCTGCTACATGAAAAATGAGAAATGAAAAATGTGATTACAATCATGTTTTTCATGTATTTCTCAATTTTCATGCAGTAGGATCCATCGCAAGTATGAAGCATGGGTACTCCTTGGACGAGGAATCAAATTATGCATCCAACAAGTGTTTCCACTTGAAATTTGAGTAAACCCATAGGGAGGTAAGTTGAAAATACAAGTTGAAAAAATATTTTTTTTCTTTTTTTCCCTCTATAATTTGATGATGTCATCTAATCTTATTTTATTATTTCCACTATTCTTTTATAATTTCCTTAGAAGGCCCATTTTGACCTCAAAAATCCCCTAATGATAGCTAATTATCTTGCTGCAAGAATATTTCCACAATACCTATCCTCTAGAGAAAATAGAAGAATTGTCCAGCAAAGTGTTAAATATTCGTGGATTGAGGGAAATACCTATCACACTACACTAGACCATCAGATCAGGTGTTGTGTGAGGGAAGATGAAATTTTTGATATCCTTAAAGCTTGTCAGGAACCTTATGGAGGAAATTTTACAGATAAGAGGAAATGATACAAGGTGCTCTCAACACGATACTATTGGCCCACAATATTTCAGGATGCTATGAAATTCGTGAAGGGATGTGACAACTACCAGAGAATGGGTCAACCACTTCAGTCAGATGAGATGTCATTACGACCTAAAATAGTTTTAGAGCAATTTGAGAAATGGGCCCTATATTTTGTAGGGCCAATTAACCCTTCATCCCAGCAAAAGTCCTACATCCTAGTCTACAAAGACTATGTCACAAAATGGGTTGAAGCGAAAGCATTAACCAGAGCCATAGAGTAGGTTGTTTATAATTTTTGTTTGAAGACATTTTTTTTTTTTTCGCTTTGGGGTACCTAAAGAAATAGTGACGGATGGAGGACCCCAATTCACATTTCATTTGATTCAGAAGTTGGTTGAAACTTTTCATAGGATTACTTTGCCTTATCATCCACAAGCAAATGGCCAAGTGGAAAGCACCAACAAGATTATTGAGGTAATTCTTACCAAGATTGTGGCCAGCCATCAAAGTAATTGGGCTGATAAACTTGTAGAGGCATTGTGGGCATACAGGACTACATGGAGGAATACTATAGGATACTCACCATACAAATTAGTGTATGGTAAAACTCCTTTAATTCCCATAGAGTTTGAAATCAAGACATTAAGAACAATGCTATAGGTGAACTTGGATCTAGAAACACCACGGAAGAAACAGTTGAATTAGCTCAATGAGCTAGATGAGAAAAGGCTAGTTGATATTCAACAAATAGACATGATTCAACAACAAAGGGCTAAGTGGCATAATAGATTCATTAAAAAGAAGAAATTTCAAAAAATGATATTCGGCTCTATTATATGATTCAAGATTCAAGGATTTCAAGTAGAAGATGTGTACCAGATGGCTAGGTCCTTATGAAGTTGACACAGTCTTTAACAATGGGATTGTGAATTTAGTTACCATTAACAGTGTTAGGAATCCATTACTCACTAATGGGCACCGTCTTCAGCTGTATCACAAACCCACTTCAAAGGATTCATTCATCAATGTTGTCATGGATTTTGACCTTCAGATTACTGGGGCGGGGGGAAATTATCCTATGCTGCCAAATTCTTAATTCTCTAATAAATGTAGCAGCTGAAAACCAACTTTTGTTGGTAGCTGTTACACCCAATAAAAAAAACATAAAAAAAACTGTAATAAAAAATGTAAAGAAGAATCTGACTGTGAAAATCTTTTATAGGGGCATAGGCAGACAAATTGTGACAGTTGAAAAACACCATGTGGCAGGTGTTACACATTCTTTTCTTTCTGTAACAACATCAATTATCTCATGCATATATTACAATATGTTGTTATAAGTTTTTTAGTCTTTCCTCATTCTTTTCAAATTTTTGGAAGTATTTTTAAATAGTAGTGTAAATAAGAAATTGTTGAAGAAATAGTGTTAGAAATTGTATTTGCTATTACATATGTAACAATTGACAACCTGTAGTAATGACCCAAGTGAAATCATATGATGCAATAAATAAAATTAATCAACATCATGCTACAGCATAAATTGACACAACGATCACGCCACCGTCAGAATTAATTATTTCACTGGTACCTTTTTACGAGTCTTTTTTTTGCCACATCACCTCAGGTACATCATGCAAAAGGTATATCATTTTTTTCCCTCTGTTTAACAATTATGGAAATTAATATGGAACCTTCTTTGATGATCGAGGATGGACATCACATTGAACTTGGGGGGAGGGCGAATCATTTTGCAATCTACAATTTCAAACTAATATTAAAAGTGCCAATCCTATAATCATTATTAAAACCCTGCCATTATTGTTATCTATTTATGCCAATCATTTCAAGGACTAAATCGCATTTAAATCCATACCTCCACAATCCAGGATCAATAACAAGATCACAACATGTGCAGTATGATCCCCTTGACCTGGAATTCTTGCTTTTATTACCTACTTCACTACCCTGATATCAACCTCAGAAAAGCATTGCACCCCCATTTCAAAATTCTCAGAGGAAGAACATAGAGAACATAGAGTGCAGTTATTGAAACAGAAATGGGAGGAGTAGTAGTCTGACATGAGCCAAATTTAACTAAAGCACTGGATAATTTCCCTGAGGCGTGTGTTGACATGCTGGACCCGCTAACATGTCAAGGGATCTCCCCAGTAAGAAGTCCTAACTAGACCTGAGACCGTTTGGTGTAGGAGTCCCAGTAGTGGGTTGTACGGTATCGCCTTGACCACAGTTGCATGCAGAGACAAGTAAGATATCCCTGTTGGTGGCAAGGGTGTGACATATGCAGCGAGTCAAGGAAGGTGTATGAATGGTTCTAATGCATAGAGAGTGAGGTTGGTGCGTCCCTTGGAAACCTATGAAAGAACATGGTTAATAAGAGAACACATGAGCAAAGATGCATCATAAACTGGAAAGAAAGTAAGCTAACAATCCAAAGTGATGGTTAAACCAAAAACACATCTCAGTAAGATTCATACATACTTATACAGAATGAGTCCATACATGCATATGTAAGAAAATAGATACATATATCATTATAGTAACCAAGATAGCTTAAATACAATAACAACATATGCATGAAACGTGTTGGCTCTGTTATATTAAGAATTGAAAATTCCAGTCATACATTGTAACCATGACCAACCACTAGTCCCGATAGTGGAATGTTACAGTCACTCTTTCTTGCTCGTCCAAAGAGATGTACTAGCTCTGCACTATGGAGAATCCAAGGCTCGTTACAATACTCTCTAAGATATCTCTAGACTCCTATTAGAAGCTTGGCTGACAAAAAGCCCATACAATGAGTTATGAAGGACTATATATAGAAAAGGGTGGGCTGACCCTTGACAATCCCCTTTGCAACTATTAATCTACCCTCATGACTCTTCAACTACTTTATGATTGTTACATCCAACTACCGACACATGAAATTCCACTTGACAAGATGTTACATACAATCTTCACATGTACCCATGTGAGACAAAATATGCTTGAGCAAGCAATACAAGACATCACTATGGCTCAGACAACTATGGGAAGACTATCTCTTTGACATCTTCATGATGGTTGATGGTGGTGAGCTGATGTCAAGCTTGGTAGTCTGCAATGGTGTCTATGTACTCTGTGGTGACATATTTCTCGAAACAAACTCCTGCCTCTATTGCATCTAGGTACACTACTCTAGCTCCTCTATCCAACTCGTCTAATAACATGCACATCATTTTCTTGAGTGCATCCAAACTAGTGACATATTGATGCATGGTGTCTTCACTGATCGTAAGTCTACATTTGTGGCTATGCACATCAACTCGTCAAATTACAAGTCAAACTCCAGTTGGACTTGTGTCTTTGTCTTTGCCTCAGTGAGTGTCCCAATATATGGATCACATGTGCGCATAGAAGAACATCCATGCTTCTGAATACCCGTGCATGGGAAGCCTGCAAACTAGTGATGAGTTAAGGGAGTTCTTCATAGTTATGGATCTGACTTTGGATGTGTACCTTCAGCTTGACCACTCTGGGCTTCATCATCTTGGGAAAGTGTAATGGGGCTCCCTTTTATCTCATTGTCCATGTTTTCATGTGATCGATGATAGCATGCAAGTTTCACAAGATACGTGCTCTCCTAGCACATTACTGCTACCAACTATTGAGATGGATAACTACCTTATGCATGGTACCAAACTTGGAATACAATGCCTACATGACTCTCTCAAGGGACGATACTTCATCTAGTATCACCTTCTTAAACTATGCTCAGGTAGATGCTATAACTAGTTCTCCTCCTTGCTTGGTTATATATAACTCCTTATCCATTCTCTCATTCTCTGCTATAAAAGTGAACACTCACGCTGGTAGCATTGGCCAATGATGTTGGATGTTTTTGCATGTCAAACATGATCACTCATTCCTCAAACTACGCAGGAGATGTGTTTTCATCCAAAGTAGACACTCTGCGTGATTGCACAACTCTATGTTGGGACTTGTCGAATGATATGTAGTGCATCTCTTCTTCTAGATTATCTCCAAGGATCTCAATGTCTCCTTGGTCACTTGTGACTTTCTTTGCTTCTCGATCCAATGAAGTTGGTGGATTGACCTCTTGGTGGTAAGGCATGAGGTTGATTTCTTGCTCTAACTCTAGTTGCTCTATCTCCATATCCATTTTCTTAAGTACTCGTTCAATCTCTTGAGTGATGTCTTGCTCCTGTGACTTCTCACCATGTCTGATTTATGCCAGCTTCTTGGATGAGTTTACTACCTGTACGAGCACAATTTCATCTGTTTGTACATGTTGCACCCCCTATTGTACATGTCCTTATTGTGCTTCCTTCTCCTATCTACATAACTCCTGTTCCTTCTAGGGTTGCTCCTTCAACTCATGCAACTCCTTCACTATTTCCTCCATCCTCTGTTTTTCTCTTTGCCTTTGCGTAGTCCTCCTATTGTGTTGTTTCCTTTTCACCTCTATTTCCAAAGTTGTTTTATACAGAAGTGGGTTTGCTCTGAACTTGCATTTTTGTTCTTCCTTTGCATTGTCGACAATCTTTTCTTACCTTTGTCGCACATTGGTATGTTTGCCTCTACTCTTGGTTCTCTCCTAGATGTTGCTTCATGTTGCTTCGCTAACCATTCCACAACGATGCTGACTGGTTCATTGAGCCTGGAGAAGTTGTGACAATATCTCCATGGGTCTTCCTTCACCCAATGACATGCCTAGTGGATCCATGGAAATTTCACTCTCACACAGTGATCCTTCACAAAGGAATGCAGGTCATACAAATTGAAGTTTCTGGTGCCAAAAGTAAATTTCTTGAACTCTTCAGTCTCAGCATACGCATGCTTTGAATTCAATATCTTGTACAACCCGATCTGCAACAGAAGAGTGGGCTAAGGTGTCTTCTTCTTCTGGTGCAGCCTAGCTAACAGTCCCATCAAGATGTGATATGATACTTCTTGCATGAAGAGCTTGTCCATGGAAAACTTTGGCAAAACATGCAGAGGCCTTTCCACGATGTACATTCATATGAAGGTGCCAAACGGTGAGGCATAGCAATCTTCTATGTCGATCAATGCTTCCATTGTTGCCTTCAACATGCAAGGTGGATCCTGCTCAAATATCATCTTGTACATCAAGGTGATAAAATGATCTGACAGTTGTGTGATGACTCCTCGAAACATGCATTTAGAAAATAGTCTACAGTAAGCATTGACAGAGGTTTCCACTGGTGCCCATGGCTACTTCAAGCCCGTGAACTCCTGACGGGCACAGATTGCATCCAATATGTAAGTAGACATGTAGATTTCTACTTGTTGACCTTTGGGTGGCTGCCAAGCTCCTGTTACATGTTCCTTCAGCCTCTGAGCCAACATGTCGGACTAGTTGCATGCTTTTCGTTCACTGTCCAGTTGGTCCAACGTAATCACCTAACTTTGTGGGAAGGTCTATGTGCTCTCTTGGCCATAAAATTGATATGAAAAGATGACCATGTACTAATATGCCTTCTACATTATCTTCATCTTGTAAATATGGTTTGGTGTCATCCTGAATTTGCCTAGCACCTTCACCCAGTTCTTCAACATATCCCTGGAGTTGGCATTTCTACTGGGTATGTTGAAGCGTATCTCCATGGTGATCACTGGCTTCGGCAAGTGGTACATATGATGGTAATCATGTGTCATGAAGGTAGAAATATTCATCTAGCTGACACTACTTAATGTCATCGTCTCAAGATCAGTGTGAGAGACAATCCAATGAATCATGTCCGTGCATGGGAACATAGGATACCTGCATACAATCTGGTATAATCCGGGCTTGTGAATGTTCACATAGACTTGGCGATCTTCAAGATCTTCCCCAAATGTGCTTGAGAATGCATCATTGACCTATTTCCATTTCAACTTGATGTCTTTGTCTACGATCATCTTGGTGTCTTTGTAAAACGGCAAACTCGTAGACACTCGTTCAACTGTTTCTTTAGTTGCGCTTCCATCAATGTCCTTTGACCCCAATCCTAGAGGCTATTAATCTTGAACCACTAAGAGATGGATGAAAAACTACTATATTTGGAGACAAGGTGACATGCATGGCAATAAATTGGTTCGTTAAAACCAAGGAAAACTTGAGGTTTGACATGTAACAAACCTGGGGAACTGTTGGCAAGGATTGCACAATTTTTACTGGGAGGCCAGGAGACTTACTACCAGAATTGCACAAAAGGAAGTTCAAACTATTGGGAGGCTGGTTGACTACTGGAATTGTGTAGTGCACAATCTAGAATTGTCTGCTGGGTTCCAAGTTTGTGCAATGCACAATTTCAGCTGGCAAGGGATGTAAGCCTATGGACTGCATTGCACAATTTTCTGGGCTAGAAGTCACTGCCTCTCAGAATTATGCAAGGAAAGACTAGAGGGCATTGGATGGCCATATTTTTGCATTTTCTAGGAGGAAGGCAGAGCTTTCCCTCTCATAATTGCACAATGTTGTCCGGGCAAGCCAGAGTTCGAGCCAAGGTTGGCCAGACCTACCAACAGGAAATTGAAATCAAATGGAGATGTGAATGCATGGCACTACTAAGTGTAAGAAACAATGAATGATTATGCATGCAAATAGTGAATGGAAGATTTAGAAAATGGAACAACATGCATGTGTGTGAAATGAGTCATTGAATCAGCAACTGTTCGTGCAAAATAGTGTCATGCATGTGACATCAGTGAGATGCAAACGAAAACTGAAACAGTGTTTATACAAGCTAACATGCATGCAAATGACAACAAGCATTCATAGAAATCAAGCAGACAACACTCACACAAGCCAAAACACAAAAGGAGATAGAAATGCTGCAAAAGAAAAGTTAAGCGGACTTACTTGGAAATAGTTGAGTTGGATGTGTCAAAGACTCCTGGATGTGTTGTGGGATGTCAGAGCTCCAAGATCGATGTGAAGAATGAGCTCTGAAGCATCGAATAAGTAAGTTTGAAGATCATGATGTCCATGCCACAAATCTAGAAAAAAGTGACACTTGGAGGAAAGTTTCTAAAAATAGATACCTAAAATCTAGGGATGATTTTTCCATGTTTATTTTCACTATTTTGAGAAAAATAAGCCCATGCATAAAAGTTAATTTTTCTCAGTCCCGAGAGGAACTGATCAACCTGAGGGCACATGCAACAGCCTACTTGACTGAGAGGGATTTTTTCACAATTTCTCAGAGGACTTTGGGCTAACTATCCAAAGGGATTGCACAATTTCTGGGAGGAGCAGTTGATTACTGCCCATAATTGTGCAATTTCTGGGTTAAGCTACATTGTTGGGCCAGATTACGCAATTTTTCAGAGGAAAGCTGCTTGATAGGATTGTGTAGTTTGTGGGTCCAGTAGGCTACCAGTCAAATTTGCGTAATTTCTAGAGGGAAGGCTAGTTCCCCTCCAGAATTGCACAGTTTTCTGAGGGAGTTGCTCAACCAGAAGCTAGACCAAGTTGGGAGTAGCAACCTATGAGGGGAGTGAAGCAAGCTATCAAGTAGATGCTGGAAAGCTGCTGAAAACCCCATGAAGCTTATGTACTTGACAATGTAGGACATGCTGCTAAGGATGGTTGGTAGGGAGGCTCTAAAACGAAGCTAAGGAAAAAATTTGGAGGGTGGTTACAACAATGTGTTAGATCTTTAAGGAAGTAGGATGGTTTGATTTGTATGAGTGACTTAAGCGATTAGAGTAGTTGATTGCCTCAGAATTCACTAAAAACATGAATAGAAGCTAGATGAAGGTTAGGGGGGCTGAAGCTAGAAGTTACAAAAGAAGTAATTTCCCAAGTAACATCATTGCAGACAGTGGGAAAAAGGTGGTCTAATTGAAAGATCAATGAACCCTCGCTTAAGATGGAATTCCTATGAGGAGAAGAGAAATTAGAGAAAAAGGGCAGGGGAATTGATAGGTTATCACTCCCTCATCCACGGGGAAATGTTTCCCTGTACATTATCAAGTACGTTACTTGTGAAGAAAGGGAAATGATCGTGTTCAATTACCATTTCTCACTACTAAACAACCTTCGACATAAGAAGCTGGTCAACCTCACATATTTTTTGCTAGAAAATATAAAGCACATGTCTACTACTATGAAAGTTGTTGCACACCCAGAGAGTTGCGTTACCAACCACAACCTCATCAAGTTAATTGTGTTGGATGCATTTGAGTTCCAAGGCAAGAGCTGGGAGGATTTTATGAGTAGAAACATGAGGACTTCCCTCGAAGGAAAGTTGCAATCCCTAATGACGCTCCAAGGGAAGTTAGGGAGATTAAAGAGCAAGGGAAATCCTCTAGAGGTAGGATGGAGAAAAGATCATTGGAGAATCCGATAAGCGACAAGATACTGAAGAAAATGGTGAAAGTTAGCTCACAGCCAAAACCTTCACCTCCATCTAGAAAGGATCCAAGCAAGCACAAGGACACCCGGAAATAGAAAGAAGGGGAACATGGCTATCTGGAAGAAGTCCCTCTACCAGGTAAGGAAAAGACCCAACTTTTGTTGTATAAAATTGAAAATTTAGAAAGAGAATGAAAAATTAAGGCAACAATTAGAGGAGAGTATAGTGGAAGCACGAGTCCCAGGCTTGGACACCTTGGTAGATGTTGTAGACAAAATTGTTAGAGAATGTAGAGAAAGGTAGTGTTGTGATGATCCTTTGTGACTTGATAACAATTTGTGTTATGAAACCAGCTCAAGAAAAGATAGAAAAGATAGATCAACGACTTAGAATTCAGCCTCTTCGAGGGGGCAACCT
>APFE030454678.1:24132-59039 GCA_000404065.3 Pinus taeda | reverse complement strand
TTATGTTTTGCTATTTTTTTCTTAACTTTTTTTCATTTTGTGTTTTTTTCATTGTTTTAATTATTTTATTTTATTTTATTTTTGAAATTTTAATGTTTTTTGGGGTCATGATAAAATATTTTATACCATTATTTTGAAATGTTGAAATTTTACCTTTGAAAAAAAAAGTGTTATCCCAACGTCAACACTTTTCGTTTTGATGATATTTTTTTGCAGAAAATTTACAATTAAAAAAAAAGTGTTATTCACATCAACACTTTTCGTTTTGAGGGTGCTTATTGGACAATTTTAAAAAATTGGTTTTCACCACCATTTTTAAAACATGTTGAAAATTTACCCTAGAAAAAAAAATATGTTATTCTAGCATCAACACTTTACTTTTTTAGCATTGTTTTGATGTTTTTACGGGCTTTTTTGCCAGAGTTCCCATTTTGAGATTATAATTCCCGTTTCAAAGTTTACGTTATTGCTTATAGAAATCAAGTCATCTACATATTGGGCAACAATAATAATCTTACCATCACTCTCTTTGATATAGAGAGTAGGCTCATTGTCACACTTGTCGAAACCATTGTCCAAGAAGTAGGCATTTATCCTGATGTACCATGCACATGGTGCTTGCTTCAGCCCATAAAGAGCTTTCCTCAACTGATACACTTTGTCTCCTTTACCTTCTATCTCATAACGAGGTGGTTATGCGACATATACTTCCACTTTCAACACTCCATTCAAGAACGTTGACTTTACATCAATTTGATACACTTTCCATTATGTTATGCGACAATCGCAAAAACTGTATGCTCTGTCTCCATCCTTATGACTAGGGCGAACATCTCCGCATAATCTCTTCCATGTTGTTGCTTGTATCCTTTGAAAACTAGCCTTGCTTTGTGCCTTTCAATCTTATCGTCGACATTTCTCTTGATCGTATAAACCCACTTCACTCCAATGACTTTTTTTCCTTACGGCAAGTCCACTAACTCCCATGTGTCGCTCCTTTCTATTGCTTCTATTTTTTCCTCCATTGTTGCAACCCATTTTCCTTTTTTGACTGCATCTTCAAAGTGGATTGGGTCATCTGCATGACAAAACAAAGCAAATAATGAATTCAGACCAGTGCTGCTATTAACTTCATCTTGCTCATAAATTTTATTTAAATTTATGAATTATAGTCTTCTTATGCTTACTAAAGATGGGCTTGACATGTCACTTGGTGTTGCTCTTTGCGGCGTGCCTAGAGAAGCACTTGCTTGACTCCGTGACATTGTCCTATTATTTGTTGATGGTGTTGTTTTCTGCCACAAGGGCTTCACCAGGGGATCAATACCATACCATGTGAGTTCATATTGGGGGATATATATTGAGGAAAAAGCAACATAACATATTGGGCAATATATAGGAGGTAAAGGGCTTTCATATTGGCAGATATAAAAAAGGGGTATAAAAAATGTTAATGAAAAAAATGATACCTACAATATTTAGTGAAAGTAGGGGGGTTTTTAATTGAGAAGTTGTATTGGGTTCGTATTGGTAGGAGGTTAAATAATGTGATTTTTAAATGTATTTTCCAATATGTAGTCAAATTAGGGGTATTGGTTAGTATGCCATGAACACACATGATATGTCAAAGGTTCATAGAGTGAAGCCCTCATGTCTGTTGCCTGCTTTGTTGTGCTTGAATATGAGTAAAGGGAGTCATTGTTGAGAAATTGTTTGTTGTTGTCAATTCCTCTTTGTCCTCATGTGGTATACATGCTTTAACATTGATTGTTTTCTCTAAACTTCCATCCCATGCTTCCTCTTTTATGAACTTCACCTCTATATTGACTATGACCTTGTTAGTTGATGGATTGTAGAGCTTGTATGCCTTGGATTCATCACTATATCCAACAAATATACATTTCTCTTCCTTGTTGTCCAACTTCTTCCTCAACTCATCTGGAACATGTGCATATGACACACAACCAAAAACTCTCATGTGGGTGACACTGTGCTTTCTTCCACTCCATGCCTCTTCGGGAACTATGTTATTGAAACTTTTGGTTGGACATCTAATCAAGATATATGTTTCACAAGTGACATTTTCAACCCAATAATTATTTGGCAAATTCTTTGCTTTCAACATACTCCTTGCCATCTCCATAATGGTCCTATTCTTCTTTTCTGCTACACCATTTTGCTAAGGTGTCTACCTTGTTGTAAATTTCTTGTGAATTCCATGCTCCCTACAAAATTGAAGGAAGTCATTTGAGATGTATTTTCCACCTCTGTCAATCCTGAAGACTTTGATGTAGTGTCCACTTTGCTTCTCAACAAGAGCTTTGTATTGGCAAAAGTGCTCGAACACTTCACTTTTCTGTTTGAGGAGATAAATCCATGTCTTCCTTGTGTAGTCATCTATGAAGGTCAATAAATAGTGGCTGCCACCAATTGATGGTGTTTGCATTGGTCCACATAAATTTGAGTGAACAATCTCCAAGGGTGCTTTTGCCCTTACTAAATTTCCTGTTGGAAATGTCTCTCTATGTTGCTTGCCCAAGATACATCCTTCACATAGGTTATCCGGTTTTTCTATTAGTGGTAATCCGTTCACCATGCCTTTCCTATGCAACAAATTCAAACTTCCAAAGTTGATATAACCAAATCTCAAATGCGATAACCAATTTTCATCTTTGACCTCTGCTTGATAGTTCACTTGTGTGACAACTACTTCTTTTCTTCCATCCTCTTGTGAGTTCATTGATAGTTGTGCTTGTGCACCTTCTTCCTTCAAATCTGATCTTATCTTTATGGGAAACATTCTATTGTTTGTCATGTGAACCGTTGCAATCAACTATCTGCTTGGAGGCCTATCCAAAATTGTGTACTCACCATTTTTGAAAAAGACATTTATCCATTTTGCATGAGCTATCCAATGCTTATGAGGTTATGCTTCAGACCGAAGACAAAGTAAACATCTGAGATGTACTTCTTCTTCCCATTCTTTGTTAGGATATTAACTCTTCCTTTGCCCATGACAGAGACTTTGTTATCAATGCCTAATGTCACTTCAGATTTCACACTTTCATCTAGATTGGAAAACATTTCTATTTTCCCTGATATGTGGTTACTAAAAACATGCTATCATGGTTCTGATTTTCTTTTGTGAAATTTACACTTGGTTTGTTACTAATGTCATATCGCTTCTTTCTACATTCATTTGCATAATGACCATACTTCTTACAATAATGACATTGGACTTGAGATTTATAATACCTGTGACCTTGTGCTCGATTTTGGCTTGGGCTTTGACTTGGATTTTGATTGTTGCCCCTTCCACTTGAGCTTGATTGTTCCCTTTACTTGCAAACTTCTCAATACTTTCTCAACTATTCTCCTTTCCTCAAGTGCCTCACCTGATTTGAGTAACTAGTCCAATAACATGTGTAAAAAATGAGTCTACATTCTCAAACTCTTTCATACAAAGTGTTTCGAAATCTCTTCTCAACATTTCCAGTTTTGTTGTCTTGACTTCTTCCATGCCTCGGTAAGCTGTCTGGAGAGTGTCCCATGCTTATTTGCACTTTGTTGTTGTTGCAACCCTTGGGAAAATATTTTCATAAACTGCTTGAAAAATGTAGAAAAGGGCTTTTGCATCCTTCTTCCTCTTGTCCCTTAACAAATCTCTTTCTGCTTGAGACAATGCATTGTACATAGGGACTGGTTTTTTGAACTTGTCAGGTGTTGTGGAGTGTGGGCAACAATTGCGGAGTAAATATTTGTCCATATCTGTTTACCAAAATTTATTAA
Organism: Pinus taeda; assembly: GCA_000404065.3. Classification (NCBI taxonomy): domain Eukaryota; kingdom Viridiplantae; phylum Streptophyta; class Pinopsida; order Pinales; family Pinaceae; genus Pinus; species Pinus taeda. The sequence continues at coordinate 55,250 of APFE030454678.1, read as the reverse complement.
ATGTCTTAAACTCTATGTTGTGTTGCTGAATGGTCAATATTGTACTTTTGCTCTGATTTCAATCGTTCAGTCTACAAACAAAATCGCTAAAATCCTAACTGTGCAATAGTTCACTGGGCAAACATGGTATTTGTGACTGTGTTTAAGGCTGTGATTGAGATTATTATTTCCAACATTCTTGCCGGATACTCCTGCAAATGCATCTGCGCACCTATCCCGTTTGTCCTTCTTCAATGACACTCCCAAATTCATACGCGCTTTCGATATATTGCATGTCCAAAGCATTTAGTGCACAGGAGGAAATCTATACCGCTGACTCTCAGACGGTAAAGAATGTTCTCCGTCGTGCTCATGGCTGCAGACAATCGTTTTCTGATAGTGGCCAGGTTCTCCATCTGCGGTAGCTACAAGGTTCTTTGATATCTTGTACTTGGCCTCTTCTCGTGTAACTGTTATCACCATCAGCCCAGAATTTTGATCTCTTTCTCTTGCGATCTTTTTCAACGTACACAGGTTGTTGCACGCCGAACGTTTAGACACTGTTGCAGTTGTGCGTAAGCTTGGTCTTGTCACACTATCTGTAGAGCCAGAATATCGGTATCTCCAAGTATAAGCTAGGTGGTACATATTGGCATTGAAATGTGCCACTTATAATCTCCCAAAATTACGGCCCCTTACATAACGGCGATATAGAAAAACTACAACGTAATGCTGTAACTAGTCCTTGGGTACGTGTTGAAGTGGATCACAGTAGAAGGCACATTAATCAGGACCAACCGTTATGCAAAGAGAATTGTATTTTAATTACCCATAAAAAATTAAATAAATAAACTCAAACAAAGGTGTGACATGGTGCAAGGGTATGAAGACTTTACTCAACTAGGGAATGCCGAAAGAAAGGAGGTGTATTTTAATTACCCATTTAAAAAAAACTCAAACAAAGGTGTCACATGGTGCAAGGTTATGAATACTTTATTCAACGAGGGAATTCTGAAAGAAAGTTATGACATGTTGCAAGGTTATGAATACTTTACTCAACGAGGAAATTCTGAAAGAAAGCTTTTTAAATATATGGGAAAATCTATGTTGTAGTGCAGGAGAAAAGGGATTCTGATAGGTTTATGTGTTTCTCGTGAGTTTTTTCCTAAAAAAGTTAAAGGAGTATTTTACAATATTATTATTATGGTCATTATGGCTATATTCTTATTTTGTAGCGTGAAATGATACATGTGTATTGGTTATATATATATACTAGTGTTTAAAAAAATTGTATTAATACTTTTAAAATATTTAATATGTATAAATGTTTAAAAGTAATATCTAATAGTTATTTATTTCTCCACGATATCTAATACACATTAAGTTTTTGAAAACATATCATTTATAATTAGTTAATATTAAATATGACAACATTACTACATCTTATTTCAATGAATTTTTTTTATCGTGACCTCTCATCTCTAGTAATTTTTTGTTACATGAACATTTGTTAAAATTTTTATTATTAATAATGAAGGTTTTGGAAAATGTTTTTATTGATAATTTTTCAAAATATTGTAATATAAAAATAAAAATTGCTAAAACTTCCCTGGAGTGATTTTATTTTTATAAATGATCTAAATATAAAAAATCACTTTAATATTCATTATATTTGTGACACATAGACAATGGGATATAGTCATAACATTCAAAGTCAAACCAAACATAAACTTATCAATATTTTCTTACTATCCCACTGGGGATTCTTTCAACCATGTAAATTTTCTTCACTTGACACGCCAAAGTGCTATCCTATATAAAACTTATAGGTTGCTCCATATAGAATTATGAATGGTATCCCCATAATAATATGTATCCTCAAACAATAGTTCTCAATTATTGTTTTGAGGCTTTTGCAATCAGTGTTTTGTGTGTAGTTTTCTTCCGGAGTTCTCGCATCAATAATTGTTTGCATCGATGTTTTGAGCCAACCACCGTGGTTCATCATCAGGATAGATCTATAATTATGTAAGACATATTTCATTGGTATGAATAAATAGAGTGAGGGGAAATCTTTTGAGGAACGTGAGATCTTCCTTGTTCTTAGCTATCATAGATCTTAGTGTTCGAATACCCGAACCTCTAGTAATTTCTCCCTTCCATATAGGGTTAGAATTATTGTTTTGAGGCTTCTGCGATCATTCTTTTCTGTGTATTTTTCTTCCGGACTTCTCGCATCCATAATTGTTTGCATTGATGTTTCGAGCCACCATGGCTCATGATTAGGATAGATCCGTAATTGTGTAAGACAGATCTCATTGATATGAATAAATAAAGTTATGAGAAATCTTTTGAGGAATATGAGATCTGCCTTGTTCTTAGCTATCATAGATCTTAGATGTTCAAATACCCGAACCTCTAGTAATTTCTCTCTTCCATATAGGGTTAAAATTATTGTTTTGAGGCTTCTGTGATTAGTGTTTTGTGTGTAGTTTTCTTCCGGAGTTCTCGCGTCCATAATTTCATAATTGTCCCCAACGAACACCACAATATGTTGTCAAGAGGTTTTTTCTTTTATAAATATTGATCCAAATATTTATAAATCCAAATAATGGATTACTTCATTAATAAAACTTTTCAATAGCACACAACCATCCACAATCTTCCCATGATGCAGTAAACTATAACAAATAATGGTATGGAAAAAGTAGATTATAAAAAATGCAAGTAGAATTGATAATGTTAACACACATATTTATAACATTGGAGCACAAGTAAAATGATAAGGCATAACAAACTAATATAGGATTACATTCATATGGTTAACCAACTTCCCTAAAACCAAGTTGATATAGGTAATCAAAGCCATCTATATTTGCCCCAAAGTTGATAGATAGTTCACTATTTTAAACTTTTTCTAGGCACTTTGGCTTTTATTAACCTAGTAAAACACATTTTGACTAGTTGAAATTACCTTACTTAACTAGTTATCTATAATGTAAACAATAAGTTACCAATTGACTAAAAGATACTTGATGACTCCAAAATTGAATCTAATTTAAGATTTTAATCCATAAAAAAATACTAAAACTAAACAAATTCATTTTGCATGTATGTAACTTAAAATTTCATCTATATAAACCCACTAAAAATGTCTTCTAAAATTTAAATGTCACTCAAATGGTAATCTAAACCTCCTTTAATCCTAAAATTTCAGCGGATCACATGTTCAAACCAACAAATAGCTACATTAACAGTTTTATGTGTTGCCATAAAATGCATGCTTTAAATTTAGGAGACTAATTACATGTGTTATGTTGGAGAAAAGGTATGAAGATAATGGACGTCCAATTGGTAGTCAACAAATCATCTACAATTATCTAAATATCTAAACTAAAATGATTGTAATCGTCAATGCCAACTACCTAAATATCTACACTAAAATGACTATAATCGTCAATCCAAAAAGATCCAAAAAGTTTTTTTTTGAGAATCCTCTTGAAATCCAATAATATGAGTATTTTCAATTCTAAACCATCCACTCCCTTGTAAAGCGGGGAACATTTAGGTGTAAAGCGTTACAATTCTAGAGCATTGGGCATAGTTCTTACTCTAGTGAAATTTGTTATCGGGGATGGAAAAATGGATAGTCTATGCTTGAATTGTGCACTTTTAGTTGAAGATACTTGGGTAGAAATCACTTTTCAATATTTGCCATAATCTTTTGCGTAGAGAAGGTTCATTGGGCACAATTCTTACACGGAATTGAATTCCTGTTTAGGCATGAGAAAATTAGTATATACTTTGAAATGTGCACTTTTAGTGAGTGATAGTTTGGTGGATAGTAGTCTTAAACAAAATTTACCTATATATTTAAGTACTTATTATAATAATCGGTTAAAGATTGTGTGTGAATTTTATAAAGAATGAATTTGTGCGGTTGTTTCTTAAATATTCAATATTTAAAATAGATATTTTACGTAACATACAAGTTATAAGAATGTAATTTGAATTTGAAAGCGTACTCTATTCATAGGAAGTTTTTAAAATTCTAGAACAATTCAATCTTTAAAAAACTTATACATTATGATATTTAATTATGAAAATTATACATTCTTTAATTAAAAATAATTGGATTAATTATAAACTTTAAATTTTAAATATTTTAATATTTATTACAATCAATTAGAAAAATAATTTAATATTAAATTTAAAATATATATATTAATTATTATATTATAACACATGTATAAGTTTAAAACAAATGATGGGAAATGTTTATTTCACTTCATAACATTTAATAAATCACCATTGATTTTAGTAAAGGAATTTTAATTATAAACCTCAAACAACTATTTAAAACAATTTATCCCAATCACTTTATTGTCAAATCGAAATAATTAATTGAGCTTGTAGTTTACAACAGTCTCACATAACGGTAATCATCATCATGAAGGTCTCACGATGTATTATATTAACAATGTGAAAAGAAAACTGAAATGGAGTGTGTAGTATCAGACTTCATAATCTTTTGATTGAATTCGATGACACACAGCATACTGTTTCTGCGTATGGCCCTTCTACAATTTTTAATGATTTAGCCTTACCCTTTATCTCCACAGTCAGGTGCAGAGTGCGAGATGGTGGTACAACCACGCTATTGCATTTCTAAAAGTACCCAACTGCTCTTTACTGCTCTCCGAACTTGGAGCCGCTGTTGTATCGATCTTGGACGTAGAAGTGTTTTGTGCAGCCACCATCCCTGACGTAGTAGATGCAGAAACGATCTCTGTATTGCTCAAAATCCATGGATGACCTGCATCCAAATTTCTTATTGAGAGAATATATTTTGGAATTTGAAAAATAAGAGTGAATTCCCAAAATCTTCTAGAGAAATAACGTTATAACTAGAAAAATGCAAAATATTCATGGCATGTAAAGTACTTAGAATTTGATCGCAAGACAACCGGTTCCAGATTCTCTTCTGTAACATTCCAAGAACAAGATCCTTTGCAGAATCAGATACAGAGCTCCATTGGCCAAGGGTAACATCTGGCTTTGTATCCCGCACGACTATTTGTTCATACGTTGCGCCCTCATCCTCGGCCTGGTTGAAAGGTAACCTACCACACAAAAGAACATATAACACTACTCCAGCACTCCATATATCAACCTCATACCAGTACCCTCTCCCCGGGCTTCGCATTTCTGGTGCAGAATATCCCACGGTTCCCACGTTATCACGCAGAAAACACTGGCCTGCGAGTTAAAACAACATACAAGATTAATAAAAGAAGAATTTATATTCATTGCAATGAAAAAGTTGTGACAGACAAGAATTCGATCGATGGTTTTTTTCCTTTCATAACCCTACCTCTCTTGACATGAATTGCTCGATCAAAATTTCCAAGTTTCATGGTCCATGAATTATATTCTGCATCGTTTGATATAAGTATGCTTGAAAGCTTTACGTCTCGGTGGACAACCCTTCTCGCGTGGCAGAACTGGAGAGATTCCACGAGAGATTTTATTATTTTGGCGACCTCTACCTCAGGAAGAAATTCGCCTGGCTTTACCTTGCGACGGAGATCTCCGCCATTGCAGAGCTCGGTAATGACGTGCGCATACTTGCACCTAAGCGGATGCCGTGACTCCGGCAACCTACCATCCAAATAATTCAAGATTCCGGGATGACCCTCGCCGTAGTTCAAGACTCGGAGTGCTATGAACTCAGCATGTGCATTCGGGCCGTCCGGCATTATCTTACAGGCCACTTCTTGTCCCGAGCTCCTGCAAATGCATCTGCGCACCTTTCCCGTTTTCCCTGCTCCAATGATACTCCCAAATTCATACGTTCTTTGGATATATAGCAAATTGGGATCGTCCTTGTATCCAAAGCATCTAGTGCATATGAGGAAACGTATACCGCGAACTACACTGTCAAAAATGTTCTCTGTCGTGCTCATGACTGTAGACCATCCTTCTCTAATAGCGGCATTGAGGTTCAGGGTCTCCATCTGTGGTAGTGGCAAGGTTCTTTGATAACTTGTACTTGCCATCTTCTCCTGTAACTGTTCTCAAAGCCAGCTCTTAGTATTTTGATCGATTTCTCTGAGGATCTGTTTTCAATGTACACAGGTTGTTAAACGTCGTATGTTCAAACAATCTTGCAGTTGTGCACAAGCTTCATCTGGTCTCACACACACACTATATATATAGAGCAAGAATATGGGTATCTCAAGTACAAACTTGGTGGTACATATTGGCATTAAAATGTGCCACTAGTAATCTGAAGAAACCTAATCCTTTTTTCTCAAAGTACAAACTAGGTGGTACATATTGGCATCTTCCGACGTCGCTTGAAGAACCCTAATCTTTTTCTCTCATAATGGCGAGATAGAAAAATGACGAAGGGATGCTGTACGACCTCCTTCGGTATGTGTCGACGTGGATCACAGGAGAAACCTCACAGTGTTTAGGTTAATTAACGACCTCCAACTATCGTGCAAAAACAACTGTATTTACTATCCATAAAATGACAAACAAATAATCAAAGATCAAGGTGCACGAATGCTATGACAACAAGGAATTCATCCTACTGAAAGAAGTTAGAATATTCTTAAATAATATACATTTTTGTGATTTAGTAAGGAACGAAAATGGGTTAAGTAATATGAATTTAACCCTAAAGTAATAAAAGTTATATAATATAATGTATAGAGAAATAAATGTATATATAATTTATATTATATACTGTTATATTATAAAAATTAGCACAATTATATTAAAGAATGTAGTTAATATAATATATTGATTACAGTTATTTTCGTATGTTATAAAAGTCGAAAATGGTGTTAATTGTATGTATCAACCACATTTAATAATGTGGTTATTAGCATAGCTGATTTATGTAGGGTGGACACATATTATGATTACTTATGGTTCATGTTGGTTAATTGTGGCTAAAAATGCTTATCAAGGGTTGACCATGGTCAACAAGGGTTCAAGAAGGTTGAAGAAAGTTGATTAAGGTTGACTATGGTTGACCTAGAAAACTAAGGTAAACCTAGAAAATCTATCTCAACCTAAGTCAATGTAGTAAACTTAAATCAACTTGGTAAACCTAGTATGCATAGGTCAACCTAGTAAACCTAGTTGATTGTGGTTGACTATGGTTGACTTAGTAAACATGGTAAACATAAATCAACCTAGTAAACCTAGGACAACCTTAAACCTAAGTCAACCTAGTAAACCCAAGTCAACCTATTGAACCTATTAAGCCTAGGTCAAAAAAGAAAATATAGTGAGCTTAGTAAATTTAGGTTAACCTAGTAAACCTAGTAAAACTAGGTCAACATAGTAAACAAAGGTCAACCTAATAAACCAAGTAAACCTAAGTCAAACTACTAAACCTAGGTCTACGTAGTAAACATAGGTTAACCTAATAACCCTAGTTCAATCTAGTAAGTCAAGTAAGCCTAGTTGACCTACTAAACTTTGTAAAGCTAGTCAATCCAGGTCACCCTAGCAAGGATACGTCAAACTAGTAAACCTAGTAAACCTTGTAAATCTAATTCAACCTCATAAACCAAGTAAATTTAGTAACCTAATGAACCTAGTAAATGTAATCTAACTCAATAAACCTAATTCAACTTATTAAACCCAATAAGCTTAGGTAAACCTAATAAAAATGAAACATATGTCAACCAAGACCAACTTAACTCAATCTTTAAGCCTACGCCTACTTGGAAAGCATACAAACTTAGGTCAACCTAGTAAAATATGATTAAGCTCGTAAACTTAAGTCAACTTAGTAAATCTAGTAAACCTATTACATGTAGGTCAAACTAGTAAATCTTATAAAGCTAGGCAAACCTAGTAAATCTATTAAACCTAGGTAAAACTACTAAACACATGTCAAAGTAAGTCAAACTAAGCCAACCTAATAAACTTATTAGACCATGGTTAAGCTAGTAAAATTAAGTCAACTTAGTAAATTTAGTAAACTTATTAAATTTAAGTCAATCTAGTAAATCATTTAAACCTAGGTAAACTCAATAGACCTATTAAACATAGGTAGAGCTACTAAACCAATGTCAAAGCAAGTCAACCTAAGGCAACCTATTAAACCTCATAAACCATGGTTAACTTTGTAAACCTAGCCCAACCTAGTAAATCTAGGTGTATGTCGTAAATGTAGGTTGACCTAGTAAACATAGGTCAAACTAGTAAATCATTATTAAGCTAATTGAATTAGGTCAACCTAGTAAACTGAATAGACCTATGTCAACTTAGTTCACTATGGTTGGCTATGGCTTATTAATGTGATTGTCACATTATGACATTATTTTTTTCATCACATTGTGATGTCTATTCATGTTTATTAAATTACAACGTTGTTTCTTTATCATCACATTGTGATGTCATTGTCTTGTTCAATTACAACATTATTTGTGTTCATTGTATTACAACTTTGTTTGTTATTTATCAACTTGCAACGTTGTTTATTGTTCATTTAATTTTGACATTAGTTTTTGTTTGTCACACTCGGAAGAATGTTAATGTTAATCCTGTGGTGATTATGGTTTGCCTTGGCACCCATATTGACTATGGTTGAGTTTGATGCTCATGTTGATAATGGTTTACATGTTAACTATAGATGACCATAGTCAACCATAGGTTATATGTGTTAATGTATAGTTAATATGTTAAGAATGTATATTGGACCTTGGAAACCTAGCTTAACCTAGTTGATCATGGTTGACCTAGTAAACTTAGATCAATCGAGTAAACCTTGTAAACCTATTTCACATTGTGACAATGTTTATTATTTGTGAAATTGTGATGTCATTCGTTGTTCATCATATTACAACGTCTTTGTTATTTTTTACTTAAGTTTGAAATGTTATTTTTTCTTTGTCACATTTCAATCTTTTCATATTGTGACGTGGTTCGTTGATTGTGACATTATGACGTTATTTGTTGTTCATCACATTACAACTTTGTTTGTTATTTGTCACATTGTAACATTGTTTATTGTTCATAACATTGTGACATTATTTATTGTTGGTCATGTTGGGAGAAATATTAAAGTTAACGCCCATGGTGAAAATGGCTTGCCATGGAACCCATGTTGACTATGGCTAACTTTGATGCTCATTTTAACTATAGTTGACCATGTTAACCATAATCAACCATAGTCAACCATAGGTGATATGTGCTAATGTATAGTTAATATGTTATTAATGTATAATACACCTTGTAAACCCGTCATCCCAGTCGACTATGGTTGACCTAATAAACCTAGGTTAACCTAGTAAGCATAAATCAACCTAGTAAACCTATTAAACATAGGTCAAGCCAATAAAATTAGTAAGCCCAGTTCAAATTGTGACAACATTTATTATTTGTGAAATTGCGATGTCATTTTTTGTTCATCATATTGCAATGTAATTTGTTCTTTTTTACTTTAAAATGTTGTTTGATGTTTATCACATTTCAATGCCATCACATTGTGATGTGGTTTGTTGATATTCACGTTATGACATCATTCTTTGTTCATCACATTGCGATTTCATTTCTTGTCCATCAAATTAAAACATTTTTTTCATCACATTCAGACTTCTTTTTTTTTTTTTTACATTAGGAATTTGTTTTTTGTTTGTCACATTGTGGTGTTGTTCATAGTTTTTAACATTGTGATGCTCTTTGTTGTTTGTCACATTTGGAATGATATTAAAATTAATTCCCATGGTGACTATGGTTTGTAAAGCAAAGCATCGTTATGCATATAACCTTTGTCTTTTGCTCTTGTTTTATATTGGAAATTGTTTTCTTTCCTTAATATTATCTTGTTCACGACCTTTTGACTACATCTATTCATGTAAATATTGACACAATTTTGTTTCATGTATTGCAATATTGATATTTATTTTTGATATCAGAATGTTGTCCATAGTCAATAATGGTTGTCAAATTCTGATATCAATTTTTGAACATGGTTTTCTATTGTCAACTGTTGTTAATGATGGGTGTACGTTTTTTACTATGGTTTTCAATGTTTTACTATAAATAATATAGTTGACCATGTTCACTATGGTTAACCATGTGAACCGTGGGTGGCCATAGTGACCATCATTGACCATTGTTGAGCATTTTTTAACATGGTTGAACATATTTTCACCATTGAAAAAGTCCATAAAATTATTATTGTTATTCGCGTTACTATCATTACTAAACCTTTTTATGTTTTGGCCATGGTTGACTAAAGTTGACTATGATTGACTATCATTAACCACAGTTAACTAAAGTTGAATGTGGTCAAGGTTGATTATGAATATATTGGGTGTGATGTGTATAAATTATGGTGTATATTTGCAACTACTCATGAAATTTTAATCTAATTCACAAGATACAAACCTACTCTATTAGTTTGCAAAATTCAATTCACAATTTAGAACATCAATCACAAACATGCAATGAGAAATAACACACATTCACACAATATTTTCCTAGGGGAAAGAAATCTGATAAAAACGCTTTCTACTTGCCTTAATATGTTGAATAGAGATGTATTACAATTTCTTGTTGAATCTTAGCTCAACCTGCAAGTGAATAACCTATCTCTCTTCTCATTGAGAAGCTCTGACCCAGACTTAGTTAAATTCTACCTCTGCTTGAGCCCCTATTTCCTTGCACAATTCTTGAGGTAATCAGGGCCCTATTATTTAGGAAATTTCTCCAAAATCATTATGCAGTTCTCAATTTTTATCACCTGACTACATGCAACACTTATACACTCAAGACTAGTCTGCAATTGATGTTACACTGCCTTGGAATCTCTACCACAACCGAGGAACTCGAATTATCCGCATGTACTAGATATTTTGGGTTGATTGATCAGTTAACTAGATTATCACTGAGTTAGACTAAAATTCCACTGCACAACTGACCTTCCACTAGTTCCATCAATAGTGAGAAATACTTTAACTGAAAACAACTTGAAATAACTGACCTTGATTGCTACAAATTAGCAATCACACATGCTCAAATGAACTCTAACTCCTCTATCTCGAATTTACTGAGTTGACTGAGTGACAAGAGATGTGTCACCTCAGTTAACTGTATCCAAGTTGTATGCCAATGTGGAAATTTGATTTTTCTCAACTTGACCAAGGTAAAGACAAATTGAGACTTTCTTGTTGCATTTTTCAACATGATGTCTATGGTTAACTATAGGCATATTGAACATAATTCCTCTAATTAATGATGGGTGAACATAATGTACATGATGACTATGGTTGACTAAGTCAATCATGACTAACATTTGCTAATATATAGGTTAACATATTAAATTTAATGTATAGCTTAATATCATGATCTGTAGATTAATATGTTATTAGTACTATTATCCAATTTTAAGGTCATGACCAAGTGAGACACCGAATTGATTTATGAGACCCCTTTGTTTATGGAATAAAGGACCTGCCTCTGCACAATTATTTGATTGCTAAGTCTACAAAGGCATACATACTCTACCGCCCTCTGGTTTTGAACACGTGACCTCTTAGGAAGAAACACATGTTCTTAACCATTAGGCCCACTCAAATTCTATGTTGATGAATGTATTATTAATGTATTAATATATAGATAAGTATATTAATGTATAATTGTTAATATAATATTAAAAATTTATTAAGGTTTTAAAATATTATAAATCTATTAATATTATTAATAAAGTTAGTGAAATTAATTAATAAAAGCTTATTAAACCCTATTATTAAATAATATAACAAAATTCACCGAGCCTCGTTAATAACCTTAAATTTTCATTGTTATTAATAAACCTTATTATGGTTAAAGTTTCTTACTGAAATCATAAAAACATTAAACATTATTAGTAATTTTATTAAAGAATCTTAAAATTTAATTTAATTATTATTAAATTTATATTCTATTCTTATTATAAATATTTTTATTCTATTAAAAATTTAAATTTGAATATTAAAAAAATTGACTACCACAATCACATTAATAAAAGTGGTTGATATATCTTGATAGGCATATATCAATAACATGCACAACTACGTTTACAATAGACATTGGATAAGCATGTATAATAAGAATTTAATATTGATACTTATTATATTACTATTATTAGTGTAATATTATTATAATATTAAGATTATAAATTGTAATATATTATTATACACATAATGGATTATGATAAAATCTTAATATAATAACAATATAAAACTTAAGATTAATATTATAAAATTTAGGATCAATATTAAACCCTATATTATAAACCTTAATATTAAACCCTAATTTTGAAATGTCGCAATGCGACATTGAATAAAATACAACACAATGTAACATTGTGATAACGATTGTCACATTGACTACCACTTGGCAATAGTGCTTGTCACACTGCAACGTTTAATAAATTCTCATACTACTCCAATGTCACAATATTAAACCAAAATTATAAATCTTAAGATTAATATATTAAAACCTAAGTTTATTATCCTAAATCTTAAGATTATAAACACTATGATTAATATTAGAAATGCTAAGATTAATATTATAAACTCTAGCATTAATATTATAAATCCTAAGACTAATGTTATAAACCCTAATATTAATATTAAACTCTAGGATAAATATTATGAACCGTAGGATGAATATTATGAATGCTAAGATTAATATTATGAACCATAAGATAAATATTATGAATGCTAAGATTAATATTATGAACCATAAGATCAATATTATAATCTTAAGATTATAAACCTTCAGATTGTAAACCCTAGGATTAATATTACAAACACTAATATTAATATTATAAACCTTAGCATTAACATTATAAACCGAGGTCCAAGGTCAGCTAAACAAAGACACCTTATGGGATAAAATTTGGCACACTTCCAACTAGCCGAAGGTTTCTACCTTTTTATGGCTCCTTTGTCATAATAAAATTCTAACTTGGGATAATCTCAGGAAAATAAGCTTCTCGGGCCCATCTATATGTCTCATATGCAGGCAAGAGGAGGAAACAGCCATAGATCTTATGCAGTCATGTCAAACTGGAAGAAAACTTTGGGAGAAGGTCGCTTTCCGCTGTCAAAGAGAAGGTAGAGTGCAAGGAGATCTCAAAGCCACTATTCACAACTGGAGTCAAAAGCCATTTCAAAGTAATCTCCTTAACACTCTGTGGCATCTTATACCTGGCTTACTAATGTGGAACATCTGGAAAGAGCACAACAGAAGAGTTTTCAAGGATCAAACTATGCCTCTAGAGCAAATTTGGACTATACTTCATTAGAATATCATGGAGTCTCTATCAATTAGAGAATGGTACTCAGAAGAATTCCCCACATTACCTCAGGAAAAAACAATCTGGGATAATTGGAGGATCCAGATAAACCAAAAGACAATCAACAAAAAGAACCCCACAATGCAGGAAAAGGAATCAAGCAATTGGACTCCGCCGCCCATTAACATGTTCCAACTTAACTTTGATGGGGCCTCAAAAGGAAATCCAGGGAAAGCAGGGTATGGGGGAGTCTTCAGAGATCATAATGGCAATCCTCAATGCATCTTTATGGGCTCGATAGGCTGGGATACCAACAACTCAGCAGAAATGGAGGGATTATGGAGAGGTCTCAAACTAGCCCATGAAAGAAGATTTTTTCCTCTCATTATAGCAGCGGATTCGCAAATTATAATTAGAATTATCATAAATCTCCTGCATGGTTCACCCATTCACAAAGTCAGCAACAGTTGGAGAATGGCCCAAAGGCTTGAGCTAATAAATAATTGGCTTTCTCAGCACCAAGAAATCTCATGCAAACACACCAGAAGGGAAGGAAATAAGCTCGCTGACTTTCTTGCCAATCTCGGAGTGGAAGCTGAGGGAGGCTACTTTGAAGGAACTATCGCCAGCTTAGCTTCCGAGAACCAAATCACCAAATTCCAGGAAATTGTCACTCAGGACAAATCTCAGATGAAGAATACACACCCAAATGCGGGTGGCATTAACAGTTATCAATGACAAACTGCACAAATCAAACATCTGGCCTGACGGATGGCAGGCAGATGATTCGTAGGATACGCGTCATAGGATGGCGAATTAAGTTCAAGGAAGATGAAATTAATATCGAGTAGCCTCGAATATGGTCTGGCATTAATGCGAGCATGGCTTCACAGCAAACAAGTTGGCTTATTGGCATGGATCCGCACAATGCCCCTATCTCAGCCGCGGGTTCTTTTTATTATGAAGCAGAGCCGCTTCAGCACCTTTGCTTGGTCTTTCGAGTCTAGCTATTAGCTTGGATTTGGAAGCTCCCTGTAACTTTCTGCGCTCCTACTGTTCCTAGCCTGCTTTGCCTCAGTTGCTCTCCCGACACATTTGCCTCTCTGACTATGCCTCGCAGCTGAGGAATCCCACATCGAGGTAGCCACATAGGGAACAGAGGTCGACCTTCTCGCCCTGCTCCACAGAATGTTGCCCCTATCGCCTCAGCTCCCCCTTCTTCTCCGCCTCTGGATCAATCTAGCCCTATCCCGAACAATTCACTTGAGACCTCCAGGTTTACTTTTCAAAGTTGGCTCAACAGGCCTGTTTTGACAGCAAGTATTACCATAATTGTCTTGGAGGAGGAGAGCAACCAGCTCAACTCGACTCCAACTATCTCCACCCACTCTCAGGAAGATAGTGTTCTTCAGGGGGACCTGACATGGATGGTGTTCCATGTAGATCGCATGCAAGAGGATGCCCCTGTTTCAGAAGCGACTCAGCAGTCAATGGATCCGACTCAGAGTGATATTCTGGCCTACGGGCCGTCTCAAAGGGCAGTTGGTATTTTAAATATGGTAACTACTCCTGATGGAGGCACACAGGCATATGATGAAGACAGTTTCGTGACCTGGCTAGCTTCTACCAGCCAGGTGAACGAGGACAAGCCAGCTTCACCAAAACATGCAGATTAATCATGTCTCTTCTCTGCCGGGTGGCCTTCTAGCCTATATGCTATGCAATTTTGGTTTTGTGTCTTTGATTCTGAAGTTAGATGTCTGTCTCTGGTTCATTCTCACGCAATAGGAAGTGGCAACAGCCAATATAGGTTCTACTTTTTGTTATAAATATGGTTATGCTAGTTGATTTTCTGCTTTTTTGGTCAATGAAGGGCATGACGATCTCAGTCCTGGTAAAATATTTCAGTTTGTCAGAACCCAAAGTCAAAATTTTGAAGTTTGTACTGTAAATTTGGTTGAAGGCCTAAACTGTAATGTCCCTGAGTTTCTGGTTGAGGAATGGCCTTGGCCTCCTCTGAGGTCTTGACCTCATTGTATATATTTTTACACCTTTTTTAATAGAATTAGTATTTACGAAGAAAAAAAAACATTATAAACCGAGGGAATTATAAACCGTAGGATTGGTGTTATAAAACCTATGATTAATTTTATAAACCCCAGGATTAATATTATAAATCTCGGGATTAATATTGCAAACCCTATGATTAATATTATGAACCCTAATATTAATATTATAAACCTTAAGGTTAACATATTAAACTGTAAGTTTATTATATTAAAACCTAGGACTATAAACCCTAAAATTGATATTATAAACCTTAGAATTAATGTTATTATCCTTAGAAATAATATTATAAATTGCATGATTATAAACCTTAAGACTAATATTATAAACAACAATATTTTAAATCATAATAGTATACCCCAATTTTGTAATGTCGCAATGCAACGTTGAATAAATTGCAATGTAATGTAACATTGTGACAATGACTATGAGATTGATTGTAACATTGAGATAATGTTTGTGACAGTACGATGTTGGATATATTTTTGTACCTTTCCAATATCACAATATTAAACTCTGATATTAAACCAAACATTATAGACCCTTAAATTAATATATTAAACCTTAAAATTAATATATTAATTCTTAAGATTATAAACCTTAATTTTAATATTATAAAAACTTAAATTTAATATATTAAATTCTAACATCAATATTATAAACCTTAATATTAATATATTAATATTATAAAACCCTAAACCCTAAAAATAATATATTAAACACTAAGTTTAATATATTAAACCCGAGGATTATAAACTCTAAGATTATAAACCTAGGATTAATATTATAAACCTTAATATTAATTATAAACCTTATAACAATGATTGTCATAATGTTAGGATTTAATATTTAAATCATAACATTTATATTATAAAACCTAATATTAATATATCAATATTATAAAACCCTAACATTATAAAACCCAATATTATAAATGATAAGATTAATATTATAAACCTTACGATTAATATTAAATCCTAGAATTAATATTATAACCCCTAATATCTAATCTCAGTTTTGTAATGTCACAATGTGACATTGAATAAATTGCAATGTAATGTAATATTGGAACAATGATTGTCAATTGATTTTTGCATTAAGACAATGTTGGAGGGATTTATGTACCATTCCAATTTCACAATATTAAAGTCTAATATTAAACCAAATATTATAAATCCCAAGATTAATATACCAAGCCCTAGGATTATAAACCCAAAGATTAATATTAAAAACCCTAAAAATATAAATCTTAAATTTAGTATATTAAATCTTAACATTAATATTATAGACTCTAAAATTAGATTAAAAATATTAAATATTAATATTAATATTATAAATCCTAAAATTAGATTTAAAATATTAAATATTAATATTATATTATAAATCCTAAAATTAAAATGTTAATATTATCGGACCCTAGCATAGTAATATTCAATATTATAAACAATAAAATTAATATTAAAAATCCTAAAATTAAAATTATAAATTTTTACACTCTTTTATACTATTTTGAATCTCTAATTTATCTACTTTATTGATAATAAAAAATCCTTACACTCTTTTACTTCATTCTCAATTTTCTCAACTTCTAAAAAAATTAACCTACTTTTAATATACCTACATTTCAAATAATCTTACATGCCTTAATCTTTACATTAACCCTAACCCAATTCACTATTAATATTACTATATTGAAACCTGACCCACTAAACTACTAAACTTCGAGTAAATTAATTCAACACACACCAAAGTAAAAACAAACTAAGCCCATTATTAACTTTGAACATTTAACCATTATAATTTAATCGCCTTCCTCCTTTTGAGTCATCTCCATTATTATTATAATATACTCGGAGTCATCTCCATTATTTATTATAATATATTTTTATTATTAGTGTAATGATTTTTAATTTTTTAGGAATTTCATTTTATTAATAAGATATTATTTGCCTCGAGTGTAATCACACTTTTACAAAGTGTCAACCCCACTTCTATATTGTAAAACTTGTAAAAAAATAATATGTTATAAATTGTAGAGAAAAATAACTTTTGAATGCATTAATATTTTTAATAGATTCAATGTTAACCTGGGTCAATGAATTATTTTAATGCAGATGGAAATGATATTAAAGAAATCTTGGTTATTATATACACACGCAAGCTTATTCCCTAAGGAATCAATCACGGATAAGAAACTAGGAAATCTCTTCATACCCAAGGGAATAACCGTATAGATTCCCGTAGATCATGATAAGGACATATGGGTGAAAACATGAACGATTTAAATCCAAAAAAAATTCTCACGGGCTGCAACCGCCTGCCAGCAAAATCTTATGAGATTAATAACATTTTCCTTGCGCCCTCGCAAGTGCATAGCTTAAACTTTTGCCATCATGGAAGCCAAAATAATCTTGGCCGTGATCATTACCACTTTCACGTTTGATTTATCTCTTTCTTATTACCATGCCCCCATTATTGTACTCATGCTCAAGCTTTACCATGGCATCTAAATCATACTTACCCACATACCCACATGTGATTTAGGTGGATATTGGTGGCCACCCGCCCATGCCACCTAGACCTCTAGCTGGTTTGAGTTGTTTCCTTATTTATTACAGCGTTTACTAGTTTTTGCAGTGTTTCGGGTCTTGAACTTCCAGAGCAATTTTGACTCCCTAAACGACATTTTTTAGAGTATTCAAAGAGATATTTCCAACAAGATATCATACATGCTGAATAGAGATAATATGACCAAGTTACGACCCCAGGAAGTTGGTTTCCCAAGTGACCCCAATGAGGCCCACAATTTCTTGGTGTTTCATCTCCTAGGGTTAGGGTTTTGGTTGTTTAGGATTTTCCCTTATTTTTCAATAATAAATAGGCACTTGAACCTCATTGTAGCACATTTCAGAGGCATGTAGCTGCCACATCTCTTCTCAGAGATATCTATTTATGTTTGTAAGCATATTTCAGTATTTGATATTAATGAAATGAAGTGTTATTTTTGTTGCATCTCTGTATTTATGGTTATATTTGTGATTTTTGGCATTTTTGTTTAAAGTTTAGATCAATGGTATCAAAGCGATCTGCTCTTTCTCTGCTTTTTCTTTGCATGTCCCCAACGAGGTTGAGATATAAGGAGTTAGGGATTGAATTGGTCAAACCCTTGCAAGACCAGCCTCACAAATCCCAACCTCCCATGGTGAAAGAGAAAAAAGATGTGGGTGTCAGAGATCCTTCCAAAAAATTTCTCAAAAAAACCCTCGAGCGATAAAGGAATGCGATGATAGAAAAATTTACCCATATCCTTCATCAGCTACCTAAAAACGATGCATATTCTTCCAAAAGTCACTCTGGAAGCACCACACCCTTTAACGTACAAGTTAACTTCGACCTCCCCATATTTGAATGTTAAATAGATGCAGACATTGTAGAAAAATGATTGAATCTGTTAGAAGGATATTGTTTGTTCATGATTTTTCTAGCCAGGAAAAGGTTACTTTTTCACTTCTCAAAGCCACCCCCAATGTCAAGGACTTGTGGGAATCCTAATGTGAGTAGGACGACGAAATTACACCTTCAATATTTTCAGCCACACCCACTTGGGATTCATTCTAGGATGCCATCAAGGTGTAGCAGTACTACCCTGTCAAGGGCTATGAGGATAAGTACATAAGGTGGACCATGATGTAGTAGGGCAGGGATCGAGACGCTCCAAAGTTGGGTATTAAGGATTCTGAGCAACATTTGGTACTCAAGTAACACAATTGTCTACACAGATACATTCAGGATGAGATGGAGTTCCTGGACATCTCCTCACTCGACATAGTGTACCAATACATTGTCAAGATTGAGCAGAAGTTTAAATAGAAGAAGCAGAAATTTGGATTTGTGAATCTAAATCAAGGGAAAGGAGCCCCGACACTGTAGAGAAAAGAATAAACCCAAGGTTAGGTGATCTAGGACAACCCGTCGAAGCTATAAGAAAATAACAACATCCTGAAGACAAAGAAGGACATGGGAAAATGGTGTGAGTTCCATAATAACTCCACTCACAACATAAATCAGTGTCAGGCTAAGTAGTCACTAGTGTCCAAGATGAAGGCTTCAAAATGAGACACATGTGGACTTTGAGTTAGAACTCGACAAATGGAATGACAAAGGGAAGCATATAATTGATGCAGAATTGAGTGTCATCGTAGCCACCATTAAGATCCAAAAGAACAAGCCCGAAAATCCAAACGAGGGGGAACACCTCTTCCACTCATATATGTGGGTGAAGGGTTCTTCTCTACTGTTCATTTTTTATGGCGGGAGCGAAAATATCCTCATTTCAATAGAGGTCGTGAAGTGGCTAGGTCTACCAACTACAACACATCTGTAGTCGTACACCATCGGGTGGCTTCACTAAGGATGAGAGATCAACGTCAACCAAAAGTATCACCTTCTTTACAACATGAAGCCCTTCATGGATGAAGTACTGTGTGATGTTGCTCCTCTGTAAGTTTGTGATGTATTATTAGGACAACTATACTTGTGGAAGCAACATGCTATATATGAGTCTAGACCTTGCTCTCTGATTATTACTTTGGGCAACAAGTTGTACAGGATACTAGAGGTAGCTCCGCCTACTGCCAATCTTTTTATCATTGCAAAGAAATACAGTAATATCATTTCATAGACTAGGATTTTTTTTCCTTATGATTCACCCTTAGGGTAAGAAGAAGATTGTGGCCACGAATTCCAAACAGGGCTCCTCTGCACTGTAGCAACAGGAGGATAAGGTCATGGAGGAGTACAGGGACATTTTCAATTCACTTACGTGCATACCTTTACACTGTCAGGTAAAGCACCCCATCAATCTGACCCTGGGTGTGTCACTACCCAACGGAGTGATCTATCAATGCTCTATTATGGAGAATGATGAGATCAAGAGGCAGATTCAGGCATTGTTGTATTAAGGGAACATTAGGCTAAGCTCATCACCCTATGGGAGCCTAATTGTATTGGTACAAAAGAAGGACGAGACCTTGATATTTTGTATTGACTATTAGGAGCTAAAGAAGATCACTGTCTGGAATAGCTACCCAATCCCATGGATTGATGACCTTCTGGAACAACTCAAGGAAGAAAAATGTTTTAGCAAGATTGACTTGAAGTTCGATTATCACCACATTCCTATTGAACCCTCCAATGTGTGGAACACTGCCTTCAAATCCAAGGAGGGCCTTTTTGAATGGTTGGTCATGCCTTTCGGGTTGATGAATGCCTCTGCAACCTTCATGAGGTTGATAGACAGCATCTTGAGACACTTTGTTAGTGAATTTTTGGTGGTGTATTTAGATGACATCTTGATCTTTAGGGAGAGTTGGGAAGAGCACCTCCACCATATTCGACAGGTCCTCCAAACCCTATGAAAACACAAGTTGTGTGCCAATTTATATAAATGCACTTTTGGCATGTTCCAGGTTCAATATCTGGGGTACATCATTGATGAGCAGGGTGTCCATGTGGACCTAGCCAAGACACAACTCATTCGGGATTAGACATCTAATTCAGCTCCGCAACATTTTAGGCCTTGCTAATTTCTACCTCAAGTTCATGTTGTGGTTCTCTCATATCACTTAGACTTTATGTCAGGTCACCAAGGGCGGAGCAAAAGAAAATTTATTTTGGTCTAAGACCCAAGAGAAGGCATTTTATGAATTGGAGAAGTGCCTTTGCTCTGCACCAGTGCTCACATTACCATACCTACATCAACTATTTGAGATTGAGACAAATGCCTCTGACTATGCTATTGGTGTAGTTCTTACATAGCACGGGCATCCAGTGTCTTACTATTGATTTGTGTAGCTTGGGAGGTATTCCAAGTGTTAGGGTTTAGTGTTTGGAGAGAAAAGCACCACAAGAGTAGCTTGTGGGCTTGGAACCCAAGTGTGGGGTTTCGCACCCATCATGATTTGGGTGAAATATGTGATGGAGGTACAACATGTGGTGGATGAGGATGATAGTGCTCAACGATACGATTCCAACACATCGAGAATTGTTTGAGTCCGAGTTTTGTTAGAGATAAATGAATTTTTGAAGTTGACAACGTAATTATTGGTTACCAAGTCATGTAGGCTTGGTGTAAAAGCAATCCAATACATGGATCTCCTCATCAATTCATTGATACCCTGTATGTGTATAAATACAAGGTGTATTGTAGTGTTTTAGAGCATCGAAGATTGGGAAATACACATCAAGAGGAGGTCTGAATTTTCTATGAGGCTTAGTCGCAGCAAAGGAGCTAGAAGGGACAATGTGGAGGAGCCAAGGACAGTGTAAGGGTTTATGTTTGTTGCAAGTGACGAGATGGTAGCCTAATGGTTGTTTGGATTGTTTCAAGACTATCTTGGACTCAGATCACAAAGAAAAATAGGCCACAAAAAATAGGAGTGTGTTGTTGTTATTTAAAGGGAAGAATTGCAGACTGTTTTGGAGGATAGGAGTAGTAGTCCATTGTTGGGCTAGGCTGTAGGCCATAACCAGCAAGTGGAGCCTTTAGGAGTTGTGTTCAGGGCCAATAGAAGCCATATAAGGTAGTGTATGCATCAATGAGTCTCCCTAAAGTGGAATACAGTCAATTGGAGGCTAATTTGCCGAGTTACATGGAGGATGAAGGTAGCATGGTGTGCCCTAACTAGTGGTGCAGTATTACAATAGTGCAACAAGGTGAAACAACAATATTAGATATGTGTATTTGGTCAAGTTCATGACCATATTGGATCAACCTGTGTGCAACCTATTGACGACATGTGTATGACATTCTGAGTGAAATTTCATACTAGGAGCAGATTTAGTAGTGGATGATTAGAGGGTAGTGATTTGGTTACCCAAAGTAGCCCTAGAGTAGTAGACAAGAAGGACATTTTTGGTGCATAATTGGGTGAAGTATTGCAGCCTTATGTCCAACACTTTGATGGATGAAAGTGACTGCTAGATTGATAGATTGGAGCTCAATAATTAGGCCTACCCAAAGAGCAGTTTGATGAGCCCATGTTCATTTTAGCAGACGTGACTTGCAGTAGTGATAGGAGGTAGCCATATTGGAGTCTCAACGTGTAGTGTCCTTGGTGGACTAAGACACTACTAGTGAAAAGTATGGAAGAAAAGGACCTATAGGACGAGATACAACATGGAAGTTGCAACGATGTTTTCCATTGTTTCTTGTATACCATATACTATTGTATTATTCAGATTTGGTTTAAAATAATGAATATTTGGATTGTACATATTGTACAATTTTGTTAAAAACTGTGTATATTTATGCATATGTGATTTATTTCTTTATATTTTCACTGTGCAAAGTAGTTTATGGTCGAGATTCTCGGTTTGGTAGAGTCAGTTATTTTAAGGCTTTAACCTAGATCCAAGGTCGTTGAAATTAAACATGGTATCAAAGCGTGTCTGAGCTACTTTGGAAGTAAGTAAATCATAGTTGTGCACAACAAAGTACAACGTGAGAGGGAGTAGGTAACATTATGAGTGAAGGGTTCACTACAATTTTGAAGTTGGAGGTAGGTATCTGGTATGAGGATAGGTTGGAGGGTTTGTCCAACTATAGTCCATGGAAGGAAAGGATCAAGTTGATCTTGTAGGTCAACAAGATCTAGGATTTTTCCCAGAAAGAAGTCAAGAAGCCAACTGACCCTAAGGAGCTGGAAATATATGAAGATTTGGATTTAAGGGTGAGAATGATCATCCTAGATGGTGTGAGGGATGCCCTAATACCTCATTTGTGTAGGAAGAATATTGCACATGATATGTGGATGCCTCTTTAGAATTTGTTCCAAAATAAGAATGAGAATCGGGTATTGGTATTAGAGGATAAGTTGAAGTCCACCAAGATGTTAAAAGGTTAAAGCGTGACCTCATATCTAACGAGGTTGTCTCAAGTCAAATATGAGCTTCCCTCCATCGGTGTGATTGTCTTAGATGAAGATATGGTAAGGATTGCCTTGAAAGGGCTCACCAAGGAATGGAAGCCCTTCATGAAAGGAATCGTTGCCAGGGAGAAGATGCCAGACTGGGATAGGCTGTGGGATGACTTCATTCAGGAAGAGTTGTGAGATGAGGATCTTCAGCTGAAGCAAAAGGCTTCAGATGATGACTTGTCACTTGCATCACGAATGAAGGGTAAGAAAAATAAGGACTTGAGTAAAGTCAAGTGTTTCAACTTTGGCAAGATGCATCATTGTTTGTCGAGATGTCAGATGAAGAAGAAGGTAGATGATGAGAAGAAGAAAGGAAAGCAAGTCGCCAATATTTCCACTTCAGTAGAGATAAATCATCTCTCCATGAGATTAGAAGAGGAGTACTTTGCTATGATTTCTCATTTCTCACAAGGTATTGTCGATGAGTATGGATCGTATGTGAATAGTGTTGCAACGAAGCATATGACAGGGTGACAGGAGGTTTTTGAGACTATAGTTGAATGGGACTCAAGCTTGCACATGGTGTTGGGTGACAAGAGTCAATTGGAGATCTGAGGATCAACTGTTGTTCCATTCATGATGGAGATAGGATGTATGATGTGGGTCTAGGATGTACTGTTTGTACCAAGACTCAGATATAACATGATTTGCATCTTGATGATGGAGAGGAAATGGTTTGAGGTCTTATTCCAAGATGTAAAGTCAAAACTCGATCTCAGAGGCTCTAAGTCTGATGGGATTGAACTCAAAGTTAGAGAGCATGGTCTCTACAAGTTGACAACCAAGCCTATGGATCATGGAAAGAAGCAAGTGGAGCAGGTATAGGTTCCGGAGAAGCAGGAGCGGTGCAGGTGCAAGCTTCAAAGGAGAAGGTACAAGTTTCCGAGAAGAAGGTACAGTTTCCCGAGAAGGTCTAGGTTATAGAGACTTAGAGTGAGTCTAGTTCGAGAGGGAGCTTACAAATTCATAGGGAGACTTTGCATCCCAAGAAGATCGAGTGGTCATTGATGAGAAAGGGTGCTCCTAAAACTACCAAGAAGGAATCATGGTGAGAGTGGAAGACATTACAAGATAATAATAAGAAGTAGGGTGCTTACAACAGTGACAATGACACTTCTAAGAAGGGCGTAGTTCACTGTACAGGGATTGTTGTGATTGTCAGTGCCATGAGTTTGGCAAATGTTGTGAGCAGTGATGATGATGATGAGATACTTCCTAGTCTTAGAAGTACCCCCCTCATTAAGAGAAAGTGTTGATTTGTGTAGCTTGGGAGGTATTCCAAGCCCTAGAGTTCAGGGTTTGGAGAGAAAATCACCACAAGGGAAACTTTTGGGCTTTGAACCCAAGTGTGGGGTTTTTCACCCATCATGATTTGTGCGAAAACATTGATGGAGGCATGACATGTGATGGATGAGGATGATAGTGCTCGATGATATAATTCTAATGCATCAAGAATTATTCGAATCTGAGTTATTGTTATAGAGAAATGAATTTTTGATGTTGACAAGGTAATTATTGGTTACCAATTCATGTAGGCTTGGTGTAAAAGTTGTCCAATAGATGGGTCTCCTCATAAATTCGTTGAGCCCTTGTATGTGTATAAATACAAGGTGTATTGGAGTGTTTTATAGAATCCAAGATTGGGCAATACACATCAAGAGGAGCTCTGAAATTTTTGTGAGGCTTAGCCGCAACAACGGAGCTAGAAGGGACAACATGGAGGAGCCAAAGATAGTGTAAGGGTTTTAGTTTACTGTAGGTGACATTGTGGAAGTCTAATGATTTTTTGGGTTGTCTTAGGCTCAGATTGTAGGGAAGAATAGACCGCATAAAATACGGGTGCATTGTTGTTTTTTAAAGACCTGGCATAATTGTGAACTGTTTTCGAGGACAAGAGTACCAGTCCACTGCTAGGCTAGTTCGTGGGCCATAGCCACCAAGTGCAGGCTTTAGGAGCTCTGTTCAAGGTGGATAGCAGCCCTATAAGGGAACGTATTCCTAGAGGAGTCACCCTAGGGTGGACCGCAATCAATTAGAGGCTAATTTGTTGAGCTACATGGAGTTTGAAGAAAAAGTGGTGTGCCCTAACTATTGTTGCAGTATTATAGTAGTGCAGCAAGGTGAAACATCGGTAATGGAGATGTGTATTGGGTCAAGCTCATGACCAGATTGGATCAGTTTGTGTGCATCTTGTCGATGACATGTGTATGACATTCTGAAGTGGTGAAATGTCATACTAGGAGCATATTCAACAATGACTGGATTGGGTGTCATAGAATTGATTGGAGGTCAACTAGTTGGCTACCCAAGGTAGCCCTAGAGTAGCAAACAAGAAGGACGTTATTAGTGCATAATTGGGTGAAGTATTTTAGCCTTATGTGCAACACTTTGATGGATGAAAATGACTGCTAGATTGGAAGATTGGAGCTCGAGAATTAGGCTTATCTAGAGAGCATTTTGATGAGCTTGTGTTCATTGTAGCAGAAGTGACTTGCAAAAATATTAGGAGGTAGCCCTCTTGGAGTCTCGATGTGTAGTGTCCTTGATGGACTAAGGCACTACTAGTGAGCAGTACAGAAGCAAAGGACCGACAGGATGAGATTCGACATAAAAGCTATAATGAATTTTTTCATTGTATCTTGTATACCATAGACTATTGTATTATTCATATTTGGTTTAATATAACAAATATTGGGATTATACATATTACACAATTTTGTTAAAAATCATGTTTATTTGTGAAAATGTGATTTACTGATTTATATTTCTATTGTACAAAGTTGTTTAGGGTTGAGATTCTTGGTTTGGTAGCATCAATGATTTTAAGACTCTAACCTAGACCCAAGGTTGTGGAAATTCAACACTTACCATAGTGAGACACTTTCAGACATAGTGCGAAAATATCCCACCTATGACAAAGAAATGTATCCCATTGTGCAAACCTATTGTCAATGGAAGCGTTACATTCTAGGGAAGGAAATGGTCATCCACACAAACCACCATCCCCTACAGTTCATATAGACACAAGGGAAGTTGCAGAACGATCGCCATCATAAATGGTCCACATACCTACAACAATTCCATTTGAACATTAAGTACAATAAGGGAAGCACCAATAATGTTGCAGAATGCCTCAGCCGACCACTAGTCATGGCACTGATCACAGTGCTTGGCTCTTGTGGGCACAAGACTTCGAGGTAGCTTCATCTTTACCAGGGCGATCTGGAATTCATTAACACATACAAAACACTCTTGGAAGGTAAGCAAGTTCCAAATTTTCACCTCTAGGATGCACTATTATGCCACCTGGGACACATTTGCGTCCCTTCAAGTGAGTGTGCCAATATGATTTGGGAGATGCACTTTAGTCGGGTTGTTGGACTTTTCAGAGTAGAAAAGACAATGGCAGTATTGCAGAAGTATTTTTATTAGCCGAACCTTCGTCAAAATGTTGGGAGGTACATTAAATTCTGCATTATTTGTGCCATTGCCAAACCAATCATGAAGTAACAAGGCCTATATACTCTTCTTCCTACTCCTAGTCGACCTTGGGGATCCATCCCCATGGATTACATGTTGGGCCTTCCTTCTTCCAAGCATGACAATGACTTCGTTTTCATGGTCGTCAACAAATTCTCTAAGATGGCCATTATGACACCCTGTAAGAGGAGTATCATAATAGAGGCCATTGCTAAGCTCTTCTTTGAGAGAGTGTGGGTACACTTTGGGATCCCACAATACATTGTCTCAGATCAAAAAAATAGTTTCTTAAGTGAATTTTGGTAAATTCTCTGGTCGATTTTGGATACAAATCTTACTAATTCCACGAATTTCCATTCCCAAACTGATGGCCAAACACATGTTGTCAACAGGATGATTGTACACATTGTGCACATGTAAAACTCGAAGGATCCATGCACATGGGATGAAAGCCTACCCTATGTCCAACACAACTACAACAAAGCTCTCCACAGCTCAACGAGCCACAACCCCTTTCAGGTAGAGTTGGGATTTCAACCATAATTCCACATTGATGTGGCCATACCATTTGCAACTACTTAGGGAGATTCGACTCACGTCCAGTTCGAAGCTGACAAGGCTAAGAGCTTCATTGAGCACATTCAACACATCTACCATCAGTTCCATGATATGTTGGACAAAGCTAATGCTAATTACAAGCAGTGCCATGAACAACATCGGGTTTCGCATAAGTTCCAAGTGGTTGACAAAGTTTGGCTACATTTGTAGAAGGAGCACCTCACTGGACCCCACCGCAAGCTTCGCCCACTTCAATATGGGTCATACACCATCACCAATGATGTAGGGGATAATGAATTCAAGCTAATTATTCCACCATTCCTTGTTCTGCACCCATTTTTCAATGTAGACCACCTTCGGTCATACTTTCGACCATTATTGGACACATTTGACATTGCAGAACAATTCACACCAACACAAGTAAACCCAAACTGCATGGAACATGCCACAACTGATCATATCATGGATACACAGATCAAGAACACTCGCCAATAGAGGATTTAGCTATATTGAGTTGTCAAAGTAGGCCAACTCCTCCACGAGGGAAAGTGTTTCACTAGGGACCAGGATCAATAGAAATTGACTCACTTCATGGAGGCTATACACACAATGGGGACCATTTCTTCCTAAGGAGGGAGGAATGATCCTGGTGGATATTGGTGGCCACCCGCCTATTCCACCTAAACCTCTAGTTAGTTTTAGTCATTTCCTTGTTTATTGCAACATTTACTATTTTTCACAGTTTTTCGGGTCCTAAACTTCCGAAATAGTTTTGACCACGTAAACGACATTTTTTTGAGGTTTGCAATAGGCCCATTGCCATAAGAACCGACCTGCCACAATTCCTGTAATACTCGAAGAGAGCTTTCCAACAAGGTATTGTATGCGCCAAGCATAGATAATATGACCAAGTTACGGCCCCGGGAAGTTGGTTGCCCAACTAACCTCAGTGGTGCCCACAAACTATTAGTGTTCCATCTTCTAAGGTTAGGGTTTTAGTTGTTTAGGGTTTTTCCTTGTTGTTCAATAATAAATAGGCCATTGAGCCTCATTGTAACACATTTCAGAAGCATGTAGCCATCACATCTCTTATTAGAAATAAGCTACCATCGCCCGAGCTAGTTTATTTCCATTTATGTTTGTAAGCATATTTCAGTATTTGATATTAATGAAATGAAGTGTTATTTCTTTTGCATCTTTGTATTTATGGTTAAATCTGTGATTTTTTGCATTCTTGTTTAAAGTTTGGATTAGCATGAATATTCATTCACCTTCAACTACAACAGCGATTGATTGATCGATTGGTGCTTCTTGGCATCCATAGTTAAAAAATAAATAATACCATTATTTTTTATAACCAACAACAAGAATCATCATCGAGCCCACATTGTCGATGGCTATTTGATCCCACATCACATTTTATTCTTCAATCTTGATATGCAATTACTACACCACAAGGTCAACCTTCTTATTAGGATTTTCCATTCCCACCACTACTAAAGCCTATAATCACAATCACAGTAATCATTCAAACACCAATAACAAAAATTTAGATAAAATCACATCAATAAGAAGAAAAACATCTACCTTGCTTGTGATAATGGAGTTTGTATGTCCCTTAGGCCTGATCTCTAGTCTTGACCTGATTTAGCCTCGTGCCTTTGCCCCTCTTGACTCATATTCTCAAACCTTAGTGATTATCCCATTCTCTATATTCAAGAAGCCAGTATGGATTGTCACCCTTGCAACCTTCAACAAAATTTATTATTAATTAATCCTAAATTGAATTGAAATTGTGGTTCGAAATCAAAATTGAAATAGGTAGCAAAAGAAAAATGCCAATGAAAGGGAAAGAAGTGACCACTTAATAGGTGGCAAAATATTTTTAGTTTTATATTCTTGGACTTGAAACTAAAAACCGTGATGTTCCATTTATCAAACCTTTAATTTAATCCATTCAATAGTAAGTCAGACAAAGAATATTTGTAGTTTATGAAACCAATCGAAACAATTTTTAATCTATAAAAAAAAAAAAAATATTCTTAAAACAAAGAAGAAAAAGAAAATTTCTTAAAACCCTAATTCCCAAATTTAAACCACGAACTATAAACGTAATATATTTATATTTAAATATTATTTTATTTCTATTTTTAGTAATTACCTTTCATTTTATAATTTTAATTAAAATTGAAATTGTAATTTAAATTTTAAAACTAAATCATATTTAAAATTATTAAATTAAATACCTGCAAATTTTAAATTACATATATTATAGTTAAATATTAGAACCCAAATTAAAAACTATACTCTTCTGTTTTTCTCTTTCTCTATTCTTATGACCCTGATCTCTTTGCAATGTAACCTCATTAGGTTGCAGTGTATTTTTGTTGGTACTAAGATCTAGTTTTTTATTTTATTTTTACACATTAGTAAGGTTAGCTGACGCCACCGGATAAAAAAAAACCGATGGAACATGTAAAACAATCCTATCATCTAAGACTCTTCCGCTTTTTTCAAAAAAAAATATAAATATAATGTTATTCACCGCATTTACCCTAATTCTGTGATGGTAATTTCGAAATTAAAGTTCAAGTGGTTTTGTTTTGTTACGACGACCATTGGTTGAATGCCATGGCATTTCTCGTTTGGTCTAAACTAAATTTTCACTCTGTTTATCAATCAACAAACACATGCTTAGTTAGGCTAGAGAGGGGAGGGGTGCCTTAATGATTGTAACTGAGAACAGAGCTCCGCCCGAGAACACACGGAATTTAATGTCACCATGGCAACTATATTGGAATAAACATTTTTGTTACAACTACTAATCATGGAGAAACAAGACCTCTTAGAATTTACTAAACGATATACATGATACAATACACTGATAACAATTTCTCGAATAGACTTAGTACATTGATAGCAATTTATCAAATAAATAAGAATTCATAATTTGATAACATTCCTAACAATTTGCATCATGTTTATGAAAATAATATATTAAATTGGAAATTTTGAAATATCTAAATAATAAGAAATAAAAAATATGGTAAAATATTTTTATCAGTACAATCTAACATGAGCTTAGAAAGGATCCAATTTTTTTAAGTTAAATTCTTTATGAGATGATATATTTAGATATTTTGTAAATTATAATATATATTTTTTAGATTTCATATTTTTATTTGGTATAGAGAAATAAAATTTCAATTTAATTTTGATAACAAAAGACACAGGATTACATATCATCATACTAAACTGTAAAATTAACCTCCTCTCCCCTCAATAATACAACCCATAAACAAAAATTACACTATCAACATCACTGGTTTACTATAATAATTTCACTTGAATTTCACACATTTAGAAATTCCTTGAATGATCCCATTTTTGTAAGGGTTTGAGAAAAGCTCCAAGGGTGAAAAGCGCAACAATGTGTTAGATATAGGTTGAGATTCACTAGTGCTCATAAATGAAATGTTTAGAGGTACACCTTGGATGCCAATCATTTCCACCTACTCTCTTCATCACCAATTCCACATGATTGCAAACATGTACACAATTAAAGGATTTGGCCGCAGATGAATTGAGACCTGCACTTTTATATCAAAGATCAGTGGTGCTTGTAACAAGATCCTTGCATATTCAACGTCAGTCTCTACCATCCGTAGAGGAAAATGGATCCATCCATCTAAATTTTTTAAAAATAAAATTTAAATTGCCAAAGGCAGATTCCTATCCACTAA
>APFE030454678.1:0-24112 GCA_000404065.3 Pinus taeda | reverse complement strand
ATTTTATATTTTAAAATAATTGATTGACAAAGATTAAATTTCAAAACTTTGTTTCCATTAAGTTTTGTTTAACATTTGGTTTCAAATTTCCTTTGTTAAGTTTAGTTTAAGATGTTTTGTTTTCATCAATTTTGTTTCAACATGTTGTTTTGTTAATAACCATGTAAATTATCAAATTGTAATGGTATTTAGTACTTGTTTAAATAGCAAGTTCTAAACATATTTCTGACATTTTAAATTTTCTCATGTATCAAATATAATTGTTGATGCAGCATCAACCCTTTTTTAAAGGGCTTATTTTTTACACTTTAAATTTTCTAATGTATTAAGTGTGGATAATTTTTTTTATTGGTGATCTTTATGGGGATTTTGAAAACATCAATATTTTTGTTTAAGTGACATTTTTTTTTAAAATTTTAAATTTTGTTTTATTGGTCCAAGTATGCACATTTTTATATTTATATGATTATTTAACTTTTCAAAGTTGTCTTATTTTTCTATTGTTTCCTTCTAAGATTCTTGCCTTTTAAGATTTTTCCAACCACTGTATTTTATTTAATTTAAATTTTATTTTTAGAAAAAATAAAATAAAATTATATAAATCTTTAAAAATAAAAATTAACAAATAAAAATAAAAATACCAATAATATATATAATATATATATATATATAATATATATATATATTATAATTATAATTAAAAAATTAAATTAATATTCTTTTTTAAATTAAAAAACTTTAAAAATCTAAAAATAAAAGGAAAAAATAAAAACCATTAAAAACCAATAAAAATAATTAAATTAAAATAATTTAAAAGAAAAAAACACATTTAACAAAAAAATAAAAAATAAAAAAAACGCAGTGACACGACGCGTGGGTAGGGAAAGGTCGATTTTTTTATTCTTGGTATAATGATTCTATTATTCACATGTTCATATTTTTTCCTAAATTAGTCGTAAAATTTTTCCATAGTTCCATGGATAAAATATGTTGAAAACATAAGTTTTTTTGTGGTCACACTTTTGGTTTTAATTCTATGGTTGAAAAATTGTCAAAAATTTAAGGTTTTTTGAGCGATGATATTTTATCTTTAATGTTTGATTGAAAACAGTTATAAGTATTATATCTTTAACACCATCGTTGAAAATTGTTGGAATTTTAATTTTTAGAGACATGATATTTTATCTTTAATATCATACCCGAAAATTGTTGGAATTTTAAGGTTTTTCAGAGTCATGATATGTTATCCTTCACTTCATTGCTAAAAAATGTTAAAAATTTATTTAAAAAAAGATGCGTTATTCCAGCATCGACACTTTTTGTTTTTAAGGAGTTTTTTGCACAAAAAAAAATAATTTTTATTGGTTTTCACTGTCATTTTTAAAAATATTGAAAATTTAACACACACACACACACACACACACACACATATATATATCTTATTTTGGTATCAACATCTTTCATTTTTTGGTTGTATTTCATGTTCTTTTGGGATTTTTTGGCTAGATTTCTTGTTTTGAGTTTACAATTCTCATTTAATAGTTTGCATTGTTTAATGATCCAAGTCATACAAGGAACAAAATAATTTAGGAAAATAAATGGAGCACACAAATAGGGAAATATAGCAGGTATTACAATAATGTGGGGAAAACCCAACTTCTATTAATAAATGAAATATATATATTGTAGAATAGAGACTAGTTAGAATGGTGGTAGTTATCTTTGAATGGAAAGAGATGTTGGCTATGCACAATGGTAAAAGTTGTCACAAGAGGTTGAGAGAATGACCTTTTAACATAAAGGAAGAAGCCTAGAGGTCATAATATTAAACCCAAAAACCTAACCCTACAAGATAAAACAACAAAAGGTTTGTGTGCCTCGATGGAGTTAGTTAGTACATCAACTTTTAGGGGTCATAATATGCTAATACAATCTCCATTTAGCACACTCAATAGCCCATTGGAAAGGTCTAGCTAATAATTATACATTTCTTCTAGGGCCCCATCCAGAGCCTATGGCCATCACCTATGACCCCACCACATTTCAAAAAAAAAAAAAACATTGTTTAGGCCCTCAAAATGACCCCAAAAGTTCAAGACCTATTTTTTTTTTTTAATTCCTAAGATGGAGAATTGTTCTTTAAGATAGTGGAGTAGGTAGATAACCACCAATATCCATCTAGATTATTTCTCTCCCCTTTGGAAACAATGAGCTCCATTATGTTAAGTTCCCCCCACCAGATGAGGAAACTCTTGCTAAATTTGGCTCCTAGTAAGCCACTTTCCATGGTGAAGAATTTGCCCTACTTTCACAACTCGATAAAGTTGTATGTCTTGTTGATAGGTGTCCTTTGTCTTGATGTGAATGATATGATCCACTATATCCTTTTCAATGCAGTCAGGATTGAGTTTTGTGGGGGACAATTGCTTGGTTTCCTCCAAAATGTCTAACAAACGAGGAAAATATAGTCAAAGTAGCTCCACACTAAACACTAGGTGTAAGCCAAGGAAAGGAGGAATGCTCAATTCAAAAGCATTATCGTCCACCACCTTTGTGATTTTATAAGGCCCATATTAAAGTTTTTTGAGCTTCCTATTGGGGCATGTGAGACACTCTTTCTAAAAATGTAACCATGTCTTATCACCAATCAAAAACTTATGTGGAACCCTACGTTGATCATGTTGTTGTTTGTACTTAGCATTGGATTTCCTCAAGATATCATGGACCTGTTGTTGGAGATTTTGGGTCTTCCTAATGAATTTAGCTACCCTATTTTCCTCAACCTGAGCATTGGAGGACTTTGTTGGTGCAAATACAATGCACATAGCTACATCAATTAGGACCAATGGTTGGAACCCTAGGCTAATAGAGCTTGGAGTTGTACATGCATAAGATAAAGCACAATCATCATGTTGACCACCTCTATTTGTCCATATGATTGGGGATGAAAAACAATTGATTTGGTCTACTTGGTATCCATGAGACACCATAGGTAGCACCAAAAGGTGCTAAGGAACTTGTTATCCATATCTAATTTAATGGCTCCAGGTAGCCCAAAATGAGCCCAAACACGCTCAAAGAAGATTTTAGCAGCGAATTTGGTTGTGATACTCTTCTTTTAGGGTGATAGAATGTAAATCTTATAAAATCAATCTAAAACCACAAACACAAAATCATTTCCATGCTTGGTGGATCGAAAAACTAACATGTTAACTCCCAAAGTTTGGGCTAGGTAGAGGAGTGTATAACACTTTCTTCTTGATGTTTAGTTTAGTTATGGCACAAGTATTAGGGTAATTTTGATGTCTAAAATGGGCCTCCTAAAAAATTATATGACCAAAATAAAATTTATAAGAACGAATAAGATTCAAGAGGATGATGTCAATCATGGGGGATGATTCACCATTTTGGAATTAAAAAAGTAAAAATAATAAAAATAATAAAATAATAAATCTACTTTTTCAACTCGTATTTTCAACTTATCTCCCTAAGGGTTTACTCAAATTTCGAGCGGGAGTACTCGTTGGATGCAAAATTTAATTCCTCATCTAAGGAGTATGCATGTTGCATACTTTCGATGGACCTTTCTACATGAAAAATGAGGAATACATGAAAAAACGTGATTGCAATCATGTTTTTCATGCATTTCTCATTTTTCATGTAGTAGGGTCCATTTAAAGTATTCAACATGGGTACTCCTTAAATGAGGAATCATATTTTGCATCCAATGAGCGTTGTCGCTCGAAATTTGAGTAAACCCATAGGGAGATAAGTTGGAAAACTAGTTTTTTCTTTTTTCCCTCTAAAATTTGATGATGCAATGTAATCTTATTTTATTATTTACACTATTATTTTATAATTTCCTTAGGAGGCCCATTTTAGACCTCAAAATTCCCCTAATGCATGCATGATTTAATATATCATTGGACATCTTGTTGAAGCTTTGGCTAGTAGAAATACTATTGAAGCACTACTACAATATTCTCCACACCAAAATTCCCAGAAGCTCGACTATAATGTGCCTCTCAAATCAGCTTGGCAAGCTCACTAGAATGAACATAGAGGTGGTCTAGGTAACACAAGAGTGCATCCTATAGGTGGAAGTTTGGAGAATGCTTTCCTTCCATCAACATCTAGTATGTAATAGCAAATTCAAATTCATTTTTGTATAAATGTGGCCACCTAGAGGTCTAGCTCCCACAAGATTTAAGAATTGTGGTTAGTGATGCAACCAAGGGCCTACTAAGGAAATCACAACATGATTTGTGCTACCTTTTTCATATTTCAATGTTTAAATGAAATTGTTGTAAGTATGTGGGCCATTTTTTATGGCAGTCATTTTGTAACTTTCCTTATGTTTTCATAGATTCCAAAGGTCTATGATCAGTGTGGATGATCATCTCCTTCTCTAGAATATAATGCTTCCATTATCAGTATACATGCATGATGGAGTACATATCCTTATCATAGGTGAAGTATCTATGGATAATATTAGATAGTGCTTGATTGTGATATACCACTAGACCTCCTTGTTGCATAAAGTCTACACCAATAGTATAGTCAAAGGCATTTGTCTCAATCTCAAATAGCTTTTGTTGGTTTGGCAAGGTGAGGACTAGTGTAGAGCAAAGGATGTGTTTCAAATCCTTGAATTCCTTCTGTTGTGACTCATACCAGTTTTTTTTTCATTGTATTCTCTCTTGGTCACTTGAATTAAATACCATGCAATATAGGAGAACCCCAACACAGATCTTTTATAGAAGTTAGCAAGGCCCAAGAAGCTACGAAACTTTATTAGAGTCTTTGGGGTTGGACAATAACAAATCATTAGGGGAATTTTGAGGTAAAAAATGAGCCTCAAAACAAAAAATGTACCAATAAATTTAACTTTGAAAGACATAATAGGATTCAAGATGATGATGTAATCCTCGAGGGAGAATATTTTGGAGGGAAAAGAAGAAAAATGTTGTTTTAAATTGTATTTTCAACTTATCTCCTTGTAATTTTGCTCAAATTTCATGTGTATAAACGTGTTGGATACAAAATTAAATTACATATCCAACAAGTAACCACTCTGCATACTTCTATCTAAACCCATGTCGGAAAAAATTCAAAATGCATGAAAGAATTTTGTTTAACACACATTTTTCTTATATTTTCAATTTGTTTCAATGTAGGTATAGCTAGAGGTAAGCACCGTAGTTATTTATTGTATGTTCAATTTAATTATGTATATAATGGGTGTTTACACAACATTTGAGTAAATCTAAAAGGAGATAAACCAAAAATAAAATTAAAAAATGTAGTTTCATTTCTTTTTCTTTAAAAAATCATAACTCTTATTTTACTATTTTCCTTAGGAAGCCCATTTTATACCTTAGAATTTCCCTAATGGAATTGGATCTTAGTTGGGTCCACATGAACCCCATGTTGATCCACAATTTATCCAAAGTATGGGATCCTCTACATGCCAAATGATCATTTCTCTAAATTGGCATAAAACTTGTGTTGTTGCATGATGCTCAAGGCTTATTGAATGTGCTACAAATGTTTCACCCAAGTTCTATTAAAGATGAGGATGTCATGCAAATATACAACCACAAAATATTTTTGTCAACAACTATAAGATATCATCCATCATTCTCATGAATGGTGTTGGAGCATTAGTTAAGACAAAGGGCATGAAGAACCAATCAAAAAGGCTTTCCTTATATTTTAATGTTGATTTCCATACATTATTTTGTTCAATTGGAACCTAGTGGTATCCCAACTTCAAATTAATTGATCCGGATTTAAATAGGAACGCAACAAATTATAGAGATAACCATAAACACAGATATGCAGCGGAAATAATACTTCATTTCATTAATGTAAAATACTAAAATATGCTTACAAATAGTAATGGAAATAAACCAACTAGGGCGATGGTAGCTTATCTCTGAGAAGAGATGTGGTGGCTACACGCCTCTAAATTGTGTTACAATGAGGCTTGAAGGCCTATTTATTGTTGAGAAATAGTGGAAAACCCTTTGAATCTCGAAACCTAACCCTAAAAGACGAAACGCCAAATTGTGGGCCCCGTTTGGGTAAATTGGTACATCAATTTCTCGGGGTCGTAACATTGGCATACGATCTCCATTTAACGCATACAATAGCTCATTAGAAATATCTATCTGAGAACTACCACTTTGGGAAGGGAAACATCGGTCAATGGACCCATGTTGCCCCCATATTTCCAAAAAAAACATCGTTTAGGGCCTCAAAATGGCTCTAGAAGTTCAGGACCCGAAAAAATACTAAAAATAAAATTGTGCTACAATTTAGGAAACTGAAAAAACTGAAAGAGATAGTTGTGGGGGTCCAAATGGGATAGGTGGGTGGCCACCAACATCCACCTAGATCATTAATCTTACTAAATAAATTGGCACCCTTGAGCTAGTCAAGAACATCAACAGTCCTAGGGATCATTTATATGTTTTTGATAGTGATATTTTTTCAAGAATCGATATCAATACGAGCCTCTATGTCTCATCCTTCTTCTACACAAATACAATTCGACTCCTACATGTTGAGGAGATTGGTTAAATGTGGCCCTTTTGGATGAGCTCATGAAACTAACATTTTATTTCCTCATCCTCCAAGAGAGAGCCTATATTTATTAGGCCATTAGGTAGAGGAGCAATAGGTATCAATTTAATTGAGTGTTTGACCTAGAAATGTAGAGGCACCCCCATAGGTGGAGTGAAGATACATTTTTGTGTCTCTACAATCTTTTCCACTTGCTTCTATTGTGTATAGAGGCCTCATGTATAAGTTATGGTGGTTGTGACCTTCCTTTCACCTTCTGATTGAACCATGAAGAGAACAAAATTTTCAGTCTGAGATATTACCTTTTGGTATTGTTTCCTGAGATCAATGAAATTGAGAGTGTAGATTTCCATAATTATTCATATTTAGATAGTTTTTTCAAATAGAATTGTGTGGAGTATTTTTAATCATTTCCAACATTTCAGAGCAGACACTTTGAAGTATTGAACAAGGTTAAAAAGTCTCTACATAGTTCTATCCAAATAAAACCTATCAATTAAATTGTTGTAGTTGGGACTACCTTTGGTATCATGCAGGGTTGTCCTTTGAGAGTAACAATGACACTATGGGGATGGGACTCATAAACAACATGATGTTTCCACATATAAGGTTTTCGTAAACTAACATCACAAAATTTAGTTGGGGAAACATCATACAATACCTCATCTTTGAAGCACGTGATGTTGTAGGACATGCGACACTGCTAGTTGACACACATGTTTCATCCATGGCTCAACCAACCAATGCTATATGGTTGGGTGTATGGTATTATTGACATCTTCAATAACTTGATTAAGTTGACTAATATTAGATTCTTTTGGCTTCCATCCATTTCATCCACATCTATGAGTGGAAGAGGCACTCCCTCTCTTATGACTCCCATGGATAAATAAGCTATAAATAATTGATTTACTTCCCTTTATATTATTCTAATTTTGAATTGGATCCATAATATATTTCCTTTTCTCTCAAATAAAATAAAAAAGGTTGTTTTGATTGACATTCACCAGTGTTGTGCCAAGGGTTTTATAGAACTCACACCTATTTCCAATGTCTGTTTTGAACCTCTCATGACCCTTCCTTACCTGGAACTTGGGTTGGTTTTATTGAGTTTTAATATAATTTCTTTGTACCTTCTTTTATGAGTTAGGATTTCCTTTTTTGAGCTTCTTTTGCATCATATTTGTAAGCTTAAACTCTCTCTTATTTCATTGTTCCAATTTATGCTCAATTTTGATAGCATGACTATTAGCAGATCCTAATGGGGAGATGTCTAAGAAATAAATATTTGTTTGGATGTACCTATGTAGGCCACCATGGTACTTCAAGACCAATTTCTACTCAAAGTCTTTAATACTTATCTTTGAGCATAAGGTAAGGAAATGATTGGTGTAATTTGGCACTGTCTAATCTCTCTCCTATCATATAGTTGTCCATCTCGTGTATTGGCCATAATAGTTCCATATAGGGTAGGGTTAATCCTTAAGGGAATGAACAAAAGTGGCCAAACTTGGTCCTACATTGATCATCAAAGATTCATATTTGGTATGTCTATCCCAGTAGCCTTTCCACCAACGTTTGACATGGGGAACAATTTTCAGTAGTGCTAAGGTGATATTCTCATTATTAAAATAAATTTGGAAAAAATTAATATCCCTTTGATAACCATTTCTCTGAGGCATCTACATCTATTTGGACTTCAAATAAGGGACATCAAATTTTACTTGTACCTTGAAGGGTGTTGCAACTCCAAAATTGCCATTTGTTGAATATTCCTTGACTATTGTTGGTAGTCATTGAAGGATCTCAAAAAAATTGTACATCATCTCATTCCTCTATTATGTGAGTGATTCTTTGAGCAACAAATTGATAGGATCTCATACTCTATCATCTCTATTTTTTTCCATCATGGGAGGCCAATTCGGTTTGTGAGAGAAATTGTTCCCAAGTGAAACTAGCTCGAGACCTAACTCTTTGTACCCTAACCTCATTGAGGACATGCATTAAGAAACAACAAGGAACATATTGTTTTGATACCAGTGGAACTGGTCATGTAAGGAATGTAATGAAATTTAGGAAAATAAATGGAAAACACACACATAGAAATATAGTGAGTATTACAAAAATGTGGTGAAACCCAACTTCTATTAATAAATGAAATACATAATATTATACAACATATATTGGCTAGAATGGTGGTAGTTATCTTTGAATAGAAAGAGATGCAGTTACATACATTCATAAAATTTATCCCAAGAGGCTGAGAGAATTTCCTATAAAAATAAATAAAGAACCCTAGGGGTCCAAAAACCTAACCCTAGAAGATGAAACTCAAAAATTGTTATGGGCCCTGATGGGTTTAATTGGTACATAAACTTCTCGAGGTCATAAATTTTTCACATGATCTTTATCTCATACGCATAGTATCACATTGGAAAGGATTACCTAATAATTACAAATTCTAACTAGGGCCCAGTCCAAAGCCTACAAATATCACCTCAGGCCCTGCCACATAAAAAGAAATGTCATTTAGGGCCTCAAAATTGTGCTAAAAGTTCAGACCTAAAACATGTAGAAAAACTACCAAGACGTAAAACTATTCTTTGATGTAGTGGATTAGGTGGATGGAAAATAATACACTCATATATCATTCCTCACCGATTAGGAAGCAGTAGTATCCATTGCATTTATTTTTTCCACAAAATGGGGAAACTTCTGTTCAAATTATCTCGTGGTGAGTCACTTGCCTTAATGAAGAAGATATCGTGCTTTCCCATGTTAGAATAAGGAATTACTAAGAGGTGTGGGGGGGTGGGGGTGGGTGGGGGATTGCGTGAATCAGTAATTAATGGTAATTTTAAACTTTAATCCCAATTCTTATTTTCTTTTTAACTTTTCATTCTCTCACATGAGAATTCACAACTAAATACAATAGCAACAATGTAAACCATTCACATGACCATACACCATTAACATGAGAAGCATACACACATGGGCAAAGAGATTTTAAATTTTAATCCCAATTCTTACTTTCTTTTTAACTTTTCATTCTCTCATGTGAGAATTCACAACTAAATACAATAGCAACAATGTAAACCATTCACATGAGCATACACCATTAACATGAGAAGCATACACACATGGGCAAA
Source organism: Pinus taeda (assembly GCA_000404065.3). Classification (NCBI taxonomy): domain Eukaryota; kingdom Viridiplantae; phylum Streptophyta; class Pinopsida; order Pinales; family Pinaceae; genus Pinus; species Pinus taeda. The sequence continues at coordinate 14,375 of APFE030454678.1, read as the reverse complement.
GAGATTTAACATTGAAACCCAAAAGGGAAAAACCATCAATATATTTTTTATTATGATTTAATATGGGCTCCTACTCAATTACATCAATTTCTTTGTGAGTGCCCACTCACAGGAGGCCCTAACCCAATATAAATTAGTAATTCATAACTTTCCAAGAGTCTCCAACCTCTTATAAATGTAGGCAACATCTGGGTTCAACCAATTGTTCTATTTTTCATGCAATTTTCAAAATACAAACAATGGCCTACTCTTATTACATAAAACATAAAGAACTTAGACTATTGTCTCTTACAACTCTTTCTTCTCTTCTCTACATCCACACCCTCATCTGCCCTATTCTATGCTACTCTAGCTCTGATACACTCTCTCCTCTTCTCCCCTCTTCCTCTCAATACAAACACCACAAAATCACAACCATCAGAGAAATTTTGAAGTCTAAAATGGGCCTCCTAGGGAATATTATAAAATAATAGTGGAAATAATAAGACAATATTAGATTGCATCATCAAATTTTAGAGGGAACAAGAGAAAACTATTTTTCCAACTCATATTTTCAACTTATCTCCTTAGGTCTATACTCAAATTTTAAGCAAGAAAAATCATTGAACGCATAATTTAATTCCTCATCCTACAAGTACCCATGTTGCATACTTTAGATGGACCCTCCTACATGAAAAAATGAGAAATACATGAAAAACAATGATTGCAATCATGTTTTTCACGTATTAATTATTTTTCATGTAGCAGGGTCCATCATAAGTATGTAACATGGATAATCCTTGAATGAGGAATTAAATTACGCAACCAACAATTTCTCCCAATGGAAATTTGACTAAAACTATACGGAGATAAGTTCAAAATACAAGTTGAATAGGTAGTTTTATTATTATTATTATTAATCTTTTTACATTTTTACTCCAAAAATCGTGAAACATCCCTTGTGGTTAACAACATCATCTTGAATCCTATTGGTTCTTATAAAGTTGATTTTGGTTGTATATTTTTCTTTTGAGGCCCATTTTTTACCTCAAAATTTCTCTAATGTCACTCAACCCTCACATCTATTACTCAGACACAATCTACTTACCCCTTTCAACTCTATTCAAAGGGTAAACTTTAGCTAGAAATCATATTTTGAGATCATGCATTAATTGAAATGGAGTACTTCAACTAGAACTGAAATATATCACTATCAATAATTTTAATTCCACATAATGTTTTCTTTCACAAACTCAGTGGAATTTAAATCTTCAGCATAACCCACTTTTCTTATTCAATTTGATTTCCACTATTAGATTGAACATTGACTATGTCTTTCACTTTCCTAGTACACCAGAAAGGATGTCTTCCATTTAATATAGAATGGAACTAGGATTACTTTTTTGTCATTTGGATAGATTGTAGAGGAATTATGTTGGCTTAAGGGGTCCTCACCCAGGTTCAGAGCTAGTTGTGCCAAACAAATCCTGCACTACTGGCCCTTTCAACATCAGTCCACAGTGCATAGACTAAAGTATCACCTGAAGCAGTATGGGGGGATGCTAGAACCAAGCTTCCGCACCCAAGGATCAGTGTGATATCCTTTTGGCGACCTAAATATGCCCACGCGTAGACCTCTATGCTCCTACGACCTATTGTTATAACCTCCTTTAATCAGCTTGTAAGCCTCCATGATGGTCAATGACTAGTTTTTGCAGACCCTGAACAGGCAAACTAACTACTTATGTGCACTTTAGATTACTCTTAGATCATTATTTTCTCAGATCTACTTAAGTGTTTGATAACTTTAACAGAAAGTGTTATAATCCTCGCGTAATCACTTAACATTAATTACATTGAGATAATAATGTAGATCAAGTAAAATCGTGCATCAATACATCATTATTTCATACACCCATTATTCATCACAACATAAATCACATTCATACATAACAGAAGTTAATTGATAAAACACGGGAATTCCTACAACAATATTCTCTGTTGATATTCAGTTAAGCTTACAGACTCAAAACTTCCTTGCACAGTCAGCTGTAGGGCTCCATGCACTTAGTTGCGGACACTACTCTAGGCCTCTGCAGATCCCTTCCCTCCTCTTAGACTTCTACTTCTATGCTAGACTTCTTCACTCGTACCCATTTACAACTTCCATTACTTGCCTTAGACTCTCTCACACACACTTTATACAATCCCATGGTCCACGAACCATGAGTAGATCTTCAAAATCCGATTCAAGTTACATAAAAGAAGGGTAAAACCCTTTTTGACTCTTAACTAGCTATGCACTCCGCGACCACAACTTGCGGAGACTTTACATATTTTTACATCAAAACTTGGGCTTTTTCCCCAAAACTGACCCAGGGGACCTCATCCCAAAAGTCCCCCAACAAAAATTTCATGACTTACCCTCGAGTCACTTAGCTGGCATGAAGATATTGCTGTGAAGATTCCCCAGCTCCACTTGTACCACTGCTACTTTAGCTGCGCTCTGCATGGATGCCTGCTTCACCTGTTCAACCAGCTATTCTATGGCTAGTCCTTCACTGTCGTAGTTGATCTTCTGTTGTGTAAGATTTAGTTTCGCCAGCTTATCTTGAATGTTGGTGGTGACTTGGTAGGATTCTTCCAACCAAGGTTCTAATTGCACCTTAAGAACTGCCTCTTTTTTCTGTGTGGCTTCCACTTGTCTAAGGAGTTTCTTCCCCTCCTGCAACTTGGTGAGGCATTGTGCTGTAGCCATTATGTGCGTCGTCGCCTACACATCATCGTATTTTTGCTAAAGCTCGAAGGTTTCTGTCTTTAATCTCTACAGGTTGGGATATTCCTGTAGGATCATCATTATTTCCATTGCCTGCTCAAACAACACTTTGTAGTCCACCACCACAGCATCAATAGTAGCTATTCCATCCTTAAAAATTACTTTACATTGTTCCCTAACTTCTAGAGAGGTCAAAGGTTGTGATTGGAGCTCCATTTCTTTGATTTTCAGGTTGAGTTTGAATTGAACATGGGCCACCTCTATCTTAGCATCATGAACACCCACTGCAAGATTCTTGATCTTCACATCCAATGGTGGTGCCTTAGGTATGTGAAAATATGGCACTGTCCTGCATGCTTATACCACTGCAGCCACCAGTTGGGCACTCTACACCTGGACTGTCTCCTTTGCCTTCAATGCCTCTGTCTTCTCAGTGAAAATTTGCTCATTGTTCACCTGATATTCACTAATTAGGATAAGAGAGAGCTGCTCCTGCACTCATAACTCCATTGTCACACCCGTCTGCAATGTGTGAAGATACTCGTTGTGGAGAGCTGCGAGGTTGAGGCCAAAGTTTTTTAGAGTGTTCACAATGACCTTGTCATCGGTTAATTCCATGCTCAAGTACCCTTTCAATAGCATGACTGCTCAGAGATCGACATATTTAACCATCTCTGTAGTGTGACTAGTCCCTAGTTCCAAGCTCATTTGTGCAGTGCTCACCTACCCCACACCTACTTGGATCCTATTGGTCTGGATCTACAGCTCATGCAAATCCTTCTAAAGAGTGCATAGTGACTATAGGTTCTTCTGTTCAAACTGCTGCGACAGTTCCGATGTGGTATCACACACTTTATCTTCGATCTCCTCGAGATTGCCTTCTATGAGCATGATGGGGTCTAGTGGTGGCTTCATTACTTTCGACTTCTTCCGGGGCTCCTCCTTCTACTATTCCATGTACCTCTTCAACTAGAATGGAGTATGATGCTCTTCATCTCTGCCACCACCCTACTCTGACTGCTCCTCTTTCTCAGTCTGGGGTGAAGGGGATTTACCGCTTCGCTCAGAGTCAATTTGTTCCTCTTCAGCCTGCTGCTTTGCAGCGTGCTCTTTTTTTAGTGGGGCCTTCTCCTTGGCATCCTTCCTTTGCTTCTCGGCCAACTGTTGGACTGCCTGATTTGCGGCTTCCTTCTTCTTTTTATCTATGGATATCCCCATGCCTTTGCTAGTGCTTGTGGCTAGATCCAATGGAGAATTCCAATCTGTCATCCAGCACTTGATAACCTCCTAAATGGAGTCGTCTGTGGTAAGGTAAGGTAGATTGAACCACTTCTTCTGTGGATCTTTCCGCGCCCTGATATATACGTGGTGGAAGTCTACCTTAAACTCTTCATAATTTGATAACTGAACAAGCGCCATTAGGGACAACTATGGATTTTGGCTAATGGCCATGCGAATGCTCTCCTCCACTAACACCCAAAAGAATTTTGTCTCCGTGACCCACATGGAGTCCTTTGTGGCCCAAAGGGAGGAAAATTGTGCAATCTCTGGCAATCCCTTCTCTAAGGGAGGAAAATGACTGTCCTCCGGTAGCTCCCAAGCTACTAGCACGATGGAGAGCAACAAGCACGCATAGTGGAAGGTTTTTCCCTCATCCTGAGCCTCATGAAAATTCACAAGGAACTTGCTGTAGATATAGTGTGATCAGTTAAACTACGCGCCTTCTGTGCACTGTGCAACTAACGAGATTACTAGTGCCACAACCTCATCTGCATGGCATTTCCTCATTACCTTACCCATGAGGATCTGTGTGGAAATTTGCACCGTGAGGTCAGTGAAAGATGTGATAGAGTACCTATGCAACTTCTTAACTAACTTGAACTTCTCCTTCATTTTTTCTGCCAGGTTGCACTCGCTAGTTTTTCTGTGAAACTCCTTGGCTTGATTCAAGCTTGAATGTGGTAGGAGCTTGATCCGATGGATCAACATGTCTATAATTAGGATTAGTGCACTGGGCCACAAACATCCATCATGTATCAGGGTCAGAAATTACTTGATAATGATGATATTGATGTTGGAGCAGTGGTAGTGGGGCACCCACAGCAGGTTCAATAGTCTTGATTGGTTCACTCCACGAATCCACTCAACTAGCTCCAACACGATGACAATGGATTATTTATAGTACACTCACTTGATGTAGTTCTCCATCATGAGGTGGGGGAACCCCTCATGGTCTGCCAAATCGCAGTCTTGTATTTTCAAATGGGGAATCCGCGCGAGGCGCTGGCCTTCAAAGGTGATACTCTCTGGTAGCAGGGGCATATTTATGAGGAATTTTTCTACAACTAAGTCCTTAGTGACCTTCACCTTTTCCTTACGCAGAGGGATGTAATCTGACAATTTGGAGATGGGCTCCATGCCCTCGTCATTTATATCCTCCACACCCTCTTCGGCCTCTAAATCTAAAACTTTCCCCTTATCCTTCGCTTGTTTTTTAATCTTTCTTTTGGGCTTGGGTAGCAGAGTGCTTCCTTGGTGACTCACGCATCATCATTGGCCACTTCTAATTGTCTTTCTTGGGTTTGGGATCTTCACATGCTAGTGTAGGCTTTGGCCTAGGCAACCTCGACGTCATAGGAACAGGAGCTGGAGCCTCCATGCTTACAACTTCTAGAGCCACTCCCTCGGAGGCAATAGTTCCTTTGGTGCTTGAAATCTCACTAGGTCCGTACATGGTGTTGAGAATAAACTGTTGGGTATTTTAAGGCAAAGTATCAAACACAGAGTTGGTGACTAAATTTTCAAAAAACTGAAGATTCATAAATGACAGAAAACACAACTCAAAAATTCAAAGGATGCAAAGTGTTTTCTGTTGAACAACCAAGCATAATTTATAGGTGAATTTGAATTCAAACTCGATCGCTCCCCCCAAAATCCATCCATAAATGTTGATTTGGCGGCAGATCTTCAAATATTTCAGCCTTAAATGTCACCCCCTACTCCTCTTAACTGTCTCTTGGCTGTCAAATCATGAACAGTGGCTATAACAGTCATGTTTTCATTGTGTTGTGTGGTATCTCCCCTCATAGTGCAGCTTCCTTCGAGAACCTTTTGATACTGTGACATTACCCTTTTTCGCGCAGCCCATCTATCTCGTAGTTCCACCAATCGAGTAGCGTAGTTTATAGTTGTGTGATCCCTTGCAGCTGCCTAGAGCGCTAAGACTGTCTTTCCATCATGTAGTCATTGGGTTGGATCTCGTATGTATGGCTTCAACCAACTTCCTTTTATCCTTCTCGGAAATGGTTCTCCATTCAACTTTGCAAGCTAAATTGCGCCACCATCTATAATTTCTTTGACGACATAAGGCTCCAGTAAGTGCATCTGAAACTTTCTTGGAAACTTAGCGAACTTTCTCTCATATAATAAAACCAATTCATTTATCTTGAAGGTGCGCAGTTTGATGTGCCGATCATGCCAATATTTTTCGCATTCCTTCTAAACTTGCTGATGGAATCCAGCTAGAAACCTACCTTCTTCAAGCTCCATTAGCTGCACGAGCCATTCTTCTAAGGCTCTGTGGTCCGCCATTCCTATGAAATCCTTTATGCATAGACTAGGCATGATATATTCCGTCGACATTACAACCTCTACACCATAAATCAATCAGAAAGGCGTCTTACCTGTTACCTTTTTGCAATTAGTCATGTATGACCATAACACTGCTGGTACGTGCACATCCCAATCATTCCGATGCGCGTTGAAAATCTTTGTTAACACATTCTCCAAGGTCTTATTGAAAGCCTTAACTATTCAATTGGCCTGAGGATGATATGGTGTACTTTTCTGATTGTAAGCCTGGAACTCTTCTGTCAATGCGTTGATCATTTCATTAAGAAAATGTGTATTGCAGTCGCTCATCAATACCTTCGGGCAATCGAACCTAGTCAACACATATTCAAACAAAACATTTGTTGCTATTTCCCCTATACATTCCTTCACAGGTTGTACCTTCACCCATCTGGTCAAATATTCTATCGTGGTGATGATGTAGTGCACAACTATTTTCTTACGTGGGGGATGAATCGGTCCTACAAAATCAATGGCCCATTTCTCAAATAGCTACAATGACACCTATTGATTCAGTGTCAGCTCATCTCTCCACAATTCCCTGCCCATCCTCTGACATGCATCACATGACTTACAATATGCTTTAGAGTCTTTATTCAGCATCGAGCACCACAACCTAGTGTGCAAAACCTTCTGCATTGTTGCTTTCCCTGCATAATGTCCTCTCGCAGCTCCTCCATGAGCTTCAACGAGGATACTATTTTCTTCAAAATTGGGCACATATTGTTGAAGTATCTCATCCAATCCCACCTTATACAAATGGCCTGCAATTACTGAGCAATCGACTGTGCACACAACCAACTCTTTCTTATGCTAATTGGTGTATCCTTCTGGAGCTGTCCATGTAGTCAAGAAGTGGATAATATCTACAAACTCCAAATTAGTAAGCTCCTCTACTGTCTCAATGCACGACAGATGATAAGGTCCTGCATTCAACCTTCCTGGTTTCACAATTACCTCAAAATCATACTCTTCGAATAACAACAGCCATCTGCATATCCCCCCTCCCCAACATAGGCTTATTGACTATATACTTCAATGAAGAATCGTTTGTGTACATCTTGAAACGTGTGCCCAACAGGTAATTTCTAAATTTTTGGAGCACGTACACCATCACCAATCCTTCACACTTTGTCATCGAATAATTATTTTCAACCTTTAATAACTTCCAGCTCGCAAAGGCTATAGGGTGATCTAGTTCTCCTTCACCAGCCTGTGTTAGTATTGCTCCCAACACAATACATGAGGCATCAATGTGCACATGGAATTCTTTTTTCCAGTCTGGGAAGACCAAGAGTGGTGCGGTAACCATTTTCTCCTTCAAGGCATCCGAGACTGCACTGAAATTCTTCATTCCAGTAGAATGTAGCATCCTTCTTTAGCAACTTCTCCATGGGTGTGGTAATTTGAGCATAAGCCTTGATAAACTTTCAACAATACCTGGTATGGCCCAGCATTGTGCACAAATGTTTACTTGGGGCTTCCCAATTGATTATTACTATGATCTTGGCAGAGTTCACCATGAGTCCTTAACTGTATACCACATGACCCAGCAAAACCCCAAAGGGGACACAAAACAAGCACTTCTTTAAGTTCAACACAATTTGATACCTTCGGCACACATCCAAAATTAAGCACAGACTATCTACATGGCACTTGACTAGCCCAAACATTGTCCAGTCATCGAAATAGACATCCAAAAATTTGTGAATAAACTCTTTGAACTCCACGATGACTAAGAGAGAGAATATCACCGATGCATTTTTTAGTTTGAGGGGCATCATCGTATATTGGAAACAACCCCATTCTGTTGTGAAGGTTGTTTTACTCCTATATTCTAGCATGATCTTGATCTGATGGTATCCAGAGAACCCATCAGTAAATGAATAGGCCTCTTATCCTCCAAGATTATCCAATATCTCATTAGTAAATGGTGTTGGGAAGGGATCATGTTCACAGGTGTCATTGAGCTTTCTTAGATCTATGCAAATCCTTATTTCGTCCTTATGCTTCTTTTCCTAAACTACCATTGGGCTCACCCAATTAGATTCCTCCACTAGTTCAATAATACCTGCCTCAAGCATATTGTCCAACTCCAAGCAAACATTTTCCTCATATTTGGGATTAAGGCGATATGGCCTCTGCTTAATGAGCTTCGCATCCAGTTTCAGATTTATTTTCAGCACTCCCAAATCGCCTATGATGCCTTTGAAGTCTAAAAAGTTTGTAGAGAATAAATCATGATATTCACAAAGCAACTCAATGACTTTATCTACCATAGCATCGTTGTGGTGGCCTTCTGTTTCTGGGATGTTAATATTTCTTGGATACTCATTTTCTCCTTCAACAGTCACGTTATAGCATTCCAGCGCATGGTGCAACTAGGTGCTCTAATCTGGTTGAACCAATTCCAAAGGATCATGTGAGATGCAAAAGATTGTTGCTTTAATCTCTTGCAGTGCCTCATCAATTCTTTAGAATCCATCTTCAAAGCTAAATTTTCTCATGAACCCTTCTCTTAAGACATCCCACTCTATAGTGTTGTGGTGGAGCTGTGTTTCCAAATCCCAATTCATAGGGATTATGTCCAAAGTGTGATAGAATAAATGCACCCATTCAGCTACGACTTCGTTCCATATACCTTAGTCCATTTGGTCAAATGATCATGCAGATCATTCCTTCCATCATACCTCTCAATTACCCATACTTTAGGATGACCAAGCTACATTCTCATCATCCTTCTATAATTGTGCCACCCATCAAAGTTGTCTTTGTGCGTACCCCACCATCGAGTGGCTGTAATGCGTAGTGCCTAGTCCAATGCCTAGAAGCCGTAATCCTCTAGAAATTTTCTTTCAAAAGCATCCAAAAATTTATCTACTTTAGTTAAACCATAGTAATAAGGCAAACTTCTTACCTTCAATGGCACACAATGCAATGATTTGGTCATCATGTTGCAACGTAGTGTGGATATTTCATGTAGCCTATTTTGCCAATGTTCCAACTCTTCGTTTGGATCTGAGGTACAGGAAATTTTAGGGTCCCAATTCATCCATCAGCGGTTGGATTAACCTAGTCTTGGTCTCACACTATTATTTTATAGATCTGATCCAAATCATCATCAGTCTCCTCATAGTCACGGACCAGTTCAGTATAGCGTGGTCTTTCTACAGGGTCCAATGGTACTACCATGCAGAGGGATTTCCTTACAAACAACATTGTCCTCTTCTTCAAATTAATGACCCCATTCATGTCAATAGCCCAATCAATTCCTAGAAGCACGGGGTATGGATTGCTAACATCAACAATCTCTATTACTTCAAAATTGTACAGCACACTCGCACCATCTATGTCTACGTAACTCCCTAGAATCATCCCATAGGGATAATCTTCTGTTCATTCGCCATCCTCAATTGAATCGGGGACCATTGTAGCGCAGGTCTCCCCATTCTCTCCCAGGATTGTTTAGGCAATATGTTCACGTCAGACCCCAAATCTAGAATAAGCTAGTCCATCTCATAGTCTTCTATTTGTGCAGTAAGCCTCATCTCACACCCTGTTCTTCCCTTATGCTTACCAATCTTTCTGACTACTCATGATGCGTTAGGAGAATTATCCTTACCGGCACATTTTTTTATCTACTCTCGTAGCCATTTCGCAACCTTGCTATCATGTAGTAATTTCATACAAGTTTCCAAAAATGTGGTAAGCACATAGCAGTCAACCTCTGTAGGCTCACTGGTATTTGGCAGTTTGTTCTGACCCCCTGAGGTAGAGGCTTCAACGAAGCTTTTCTTCACTTCCATGAATGTTTCCTTCACATGCTCCAAATCAAACCCGACCTCCTTTTCTGGGGCCTTGCGGATCCATCCACCTTCTTCAGGCTGCTTTTCCTTATCATCACCAATTTCGATCTTTCTTCGAAGTACAATATTCAAATTTAGGTCCTCTTTGCGGGGCTTGACCCTCATCATCTGTAAGTTCTAGGTAGGATTTTGAGGCTACGCCTTCTTCTCCTGCATCTTTGAAATCAGCACAAGATATTCTTTGATTGTGTGGTCAAACTAATTACATTATTGACATGATGGCTGTGTCTAATTCATTCACTCTCACGCGTAGTGTCCCAATGTTCCGCAATTGTAAAGAATGACCTGCCCCTAAACCCTACCAAGTCTTCCTTCGCCTCAGCCTTTTCCATGCCCCTGATATCCTCGATGTGTTCCCCCATCCCGTGATCTAGAAGCTAAGTTTCTGATTACATTTGATATGTAGGCGTCCTCTCCATCACTAATTCATAACTTTGGTATTGGTGCCCATCGTGGCCCTCCAATTTATAGAAATCATAGAACAATTGTTGTGGGGTATGTACAAACTTTTGCAGTAAATGAAAATTGTTTGTTACATGTTTTTGAGTGACTTAACAAATAGCGCAGGCCCCGCACTTGGTCCTACTGGAGCTTCCTACCTTAGGGGCATATGCCCCCCTCCTGTGATGTAATTCATGAAGACAAGGCAATGATCTTTATCATGCCCCTAGTTCTTACACTTGAGACACCAAACTTCTTCCCACACCTCTGGCCAAGTTGCATTTTCCTTTTTCAAGCTCTGCAAATCCATGCAGAGGTTTTGGAACTCCACATAAATGTGTTGAACTCCCAAAGAAGTGTCATGAATAGGTGACTCGTGCAATCTCATTGTGATTTCCAGGTCTTCCACTTGAGTTCCTATATTTTTTTATGATAAAGCAATCTGTAAGTGGGGTAGGAGCGCAACTATAAACCAATCTTGGTGTTGGCTATCTGTGAGATTCATATTAGCTTCGTGGATCCCACACTTCAGTCTTTGATCTAGCTCCCTTGGCATTTCATAAAGCCTCATCGTGATTTCCTTAAATCCAATTACCGACTGTGATTCAAGTTTAGGCTTACTGATTTCCTTGTTCAAAGCAGTCTGAGTATTTGATAATGACGCCCATGGATTATCAGTGCAATACTTCACATACCATATTAGTGTGCGGTCCTATAGAGCAGTGACTAACTGTTCCTTCTTTATATTATCATCTATGATTTGTTGTGTTGTCCATGCAACCTTCGCAATAAACCAAAAATGATCTGAATCCTCACTTCCTAAGCCTTTGAAAACTAGCAGCTTCATCGTATTCTACATGTTGACCAGCGACATTGGTGGTGGCAGTGTTGGTGAAGGCTTATGTTGTGGAGGTGAAGGTGGATGTGGTGTGGGAAGATGAGGCATCCACAGAAAACGTTGCCTTATCAACTGAACAATGCTTTGTGGTGAAGCTTATTCTTCTTCCTCGTCGTCACTCAAAGGAGGTCCAATCAATGGACTATATTTAGGACCTGTTTTTCCTTGATTTATAAAGCTTCATCCACTTCGTGTAGATCCAAACATCAAGGTAATGGCATCACCCACTTTTCACACAAGAGCATATTAATCCTAGTATTCAAAGATCTAAAATACTTCCCTCGCAGTTCCTTGAAGAAGTGTCACTCTGCTTCAGTGTAACTGACTGAGGTATCAACCGCAAACTCTATAACAAATCCTTTGATGGTTCAATCAAGCCAGTGATCAATTGCATGCATGATATCATCTTCAAAAGCTTCCAATCTCCACACGAGCTCCAGGGTGCACACTATTGGACTGTCAAGAGTCCACCTTCCTTGGTTGTATGGAAATTCACCAATCCACTCATATAGTTCAATCAGGAAGGTGTAGAAGAATATTTTGTGTATTTCTATGTACAACTATCTGTCCAACCATGGTTCTTTCATCAGGCATGGATTCTTGTTTTCTTGCGCAAAAATTCGTGGATCTTTCTATCCAACCACTTCTCAATTTCCTTCTTGGTCAGATTCTAGTGATGCAAAATCACACATCTCTTTATGTAGATCTCGATCCTGAAAATGGAACCATTCGTTGACTTAGGGGGGCCTGACCCAGGTTCAGAGTTAGTTGCACCAAACAAATCCCTATACTACTTGCGCTTTTGGCATCAATCCATGGCACGCGGATTGAATTCTCACCCGAATCAGTATGCGGGGATGATGGAACCAAGTTTCCATACCCAGAGATCAGTGTGATGTCCTTTTGGCAACCTAGATATGCCCTCGTGTAGACCTCTATGCTCTTACAACTTATTATTGTAACTTCCTTTAATCAACCTCTAGACCTCTGCAAAGGTCTATGACTGGTTTTTGTGAACCTTGAACATGCAAATTAGCTACTTACACACACTTTAGATTACTCTTATACCATTATTTTCTCAGATCTACTTAAGTGTTTGATAACTTTAACAGAAATCATTATAAACCTCATGTAATCACTTAACATTAATTGCGTTCAGATAACAATGTGGATCAAGTAAAGTCACACATCAATATACCATTATTTCATACACCCATTATTCATCGTAGCATAAAGCGCATTCATACATAATGGAAGTTAATAAATAAAACACAAGAATTCCTGCAAAAATCTTCTTTGTTGATATTTTGTTGAGCTTACAAACAAAAAAATTCCCTGCGCACTCAGTTGCAAGGGTCCATGCACTCAGCTGTGGAAACTACCCTAGGCCTCTACGAACTTAGCTATAGAGCCTTTCCCTTCTCTAAGACTTCTACTTCTGCACTAGACTTCTTCACTCGTACCCATAGATAACTTCCATTACTTTCCTTAGACTCTCTAAGACACACTTATTTATACAATCCCATGGTCCATGGACCATGGGTAGATCTTCAAAAGCCAACTCAAGTTACATAAAAGAAGGGTAAAACCCTTTTTGAATCTTAACTAGCTATGCACTCTGCGACCACAAATTGCAGAGACTTTACATCTTTTTATATCAAAACATGGTCGTTTACCCCAAAACTTGGGCTTTTGCCCCAAAGTCAACCTAGGGGACCTCATCCCAACAAATTCCATTAGTGAAATAATGTGATCCACCAACTCTGTTGACCAAGTTATGTGAATTAGTGTAGTGTAATGTCTTTGAACTTAATTAATTTTCATGAATGAGCTTCTTAAGGTCTTAAAATAAATTTCAGAATCTACAGGATTTACCTTTAGGTTTGATAGAATATCTGCCTTATATGGCCTTTACACCAAATACTCCTCATTCTGCCTAATATGGCCTTTACGAAAAATATGGGCTTGTCTTTCAATGTTGGTAGGGAGGCTTAAGGTCAACCTTCTTTACATGTTATGTGCCTACATTTTCCCCAACTAGTGTGGAGGCTTGACTAGCTTGAAAGCTTAACTTATGATCATTTTATTTGGATTTTCACTGACGAATGACTAAAATAAATACACATGAAAACCTTAAAAAAATAACCCCTTGGCCCAATCCTCAAGTTCCTGCCACATTATCAGCTTATGCCATGCCTATATCATGTGAATTTCATCAATGCCACATGGTGCCTCCTGGGTGGTGTTAGCACCTAAATCCGCCTTAGGCTGAAGGAATGCAAAATTCAGCGTAACCACAAACCAAGCTCAGTCTGGTAGCTAGCCCTACCAGAACAGGAGAGGGCTCTCTCCGAGTCACACTTAGCGAATAGATAAACGAAATGACCTAAGATGACTTACAGTGAAATATTTATCGTAGGCTAGTAAGTGAATATGGATACAAGAAGTGATTTTTATGAATGACTGTGTTTCTAGGATGGTATGGGACCAATGGGCTTCAATGAATAGAGAATTTAATATAAAGACACAGATTACTTCATGAGGCAAGATAGGCAGAGAGTCCAGCAATTTAGTTTGAAAGAAACACGAAATGGAGATATTGTTTAGGAGGGTGAAAAGGGCATGGGTGACATGAATCCCTTTCAACAGAAGAGGAACACTGAACATGAAATTTTCCCACAGGCAAAGCAATAAAATTGAATTCTACCTTATCTAACTTAGAAAATTTCACTGGAAATGAATATGAAATGAACTATGAAACATAACAAGATACATATGAAACATA